>WURT03237547.1:0-26313 GCA_009936505.3 Holothuria glaberrima | reverse complement strand
AGTCTGCCAGCTTTTAGGCACTACAAAACACATACTGTAATGCAAATATTTTTTCACCCCCTTAGTATAATACTAATATAAAAAAGTCTCTTATTATAATACAACCAAAAGCCTATAACGTGTGCGCATAGCCTTGCGCCATAGGGGGAACTCTGGAGTGACGTGTTCTGTTTGCCCTAATTTCACTGTTACCAAGGACTTGTCAACAGCTTCTGTTTCACAGCCTACTGAAATTTATGGAATTTATTAATTTCATTTCATTTGAACTATGCAAATTGCAAACGATTCCACTACAGAAAGAGCGTGTGCACATGTGCAATATACGACAGCTGTTTAAAAGCTTGATATGCCGGGTATCAGCCACTCTCTGAATGTTTGACTAAATTTCTGCGATTGAAGCTTACTTCATTTACAATTATTCCTTGCGGTTTCTGATCTCTGTAGAGTCTCGTTTGTGGTTTTTAAGTGTGTCGAGAATATTTATTAAAGAATGGACGTAATCCGTGGAATTTACAATAGGTAAGGTCAATACAACATCATTTATACATCAGTCTTAAATCTGTATGTTCATTACCTTTTACGACGTGACGACCATATGCCCATCGTATTTCAGTCATGGGTATATGTAAAAAAGGTAAAAAAGTTTAAGGACAATAGGGGCATAAATAGGCCTACTTTAGGAAGCCAATTTCTAACTGGGCAAACAGATAAGATAGTGCCCTTGCTATCAGTCCATAACTTTATATCTTCACTTCTTTTAAATCTTCCACTTTTAAAGGAGAGTTTTTACTTACGGCAATTTTTTTCCTAACGGATACAGGAGTCAAATTGTCCAGTTAAGCTGCTTGTCTTAACGCTTCTACGAGAGATCTGTCACCATGATCTCGTTGTTGTGATTCTTTCTTTTGTGTACATCAGTAGTCCTGTCAAATTAAGCCAAAATTAGTTAAACCTAAAACCAATTGCAACAGAAGGTTTTTTTGGCTTTGAATTATTAGATTGGCCCCACTGAACAATAAATCCAAAATCAGACAAAATCTGAAAAAAAAACAGGAAACAGGATAATTTGCATAAATTCAAAATGGCCACCACTGACAACTTGAAAGCCCCATATATCAAGAACGGTGGCTGAAACACCTTCACAATGTATCATGTGTGTATACGAATGAGGTGCCAAAGAATCACATTACCTGGTTAAAATTGCTTAATGACGTCATTATAACGTCATAAGACCAATTTGACATTATATTACGTCACTGCATTTAAAATGGACACATACTTGAGGGAAAATGTTTTTATAACCCCACATATTAATTGTGAGTGGATACAAGGCGTATTAAAAAAGAAATCAGTTTCATTTAAAATGCAATATGACGTCATTATGACATAATGAGTTTGCAGTGACTATATATTAATGCCGTGAACAATTCACACATGGATGACAATCCGATTTCCATCAGCAAAAGGTTGGGTTTACCTTCGTGGAAGTAGGTCTACAGTGACAACAGAATGAAGATAATTCAACGTATCCGACGGTACGTCACTTTCAAGGGTTATTTACACAGGCCGCACAGCTGTTGAAGAACGATAAATCGCGATCACCCCCTTTTTTCAAAGAAGAAGAAGTTAATGCTGTTTAAGAGTGTATAGATTTTAATGTTTTATCTACATTACATGGCATCACACAAAATACACTCAATAAACTCATTCTGAAATGTTTTTCTGGCGGTTACGCATGGTATTGATACTTTGATTTCCTTTAATGTACAATACAAGGTAATTGTTCATTTCCCATGAATACATCCTTTCATATCATTCAAATTATATTGGTTGTAACCTGGGCCGTTAAACCTCATCTACCTAACTAACTAACTAACATTCAAATTATACATGTGATTCTGTTTGCAGATGGAATATTTTGCTGAAAAGTACAATCCATTCCTGTTAAGGAAAGAAAACATCATCACTTAAAATTTCTGGAATTACCCAAACTTTTTGAAGGAGGGCACAACTAGTCTTCTTTATTTATTTCAAAATAGATGCCCTAAACTGTTACACCTAACTGTTACAAGAATAAAAGATTCATATCATGGAAAACCACCTGCCGACATATCTTAAGTTTGTGATTTCTTTACATTTGAACATCTGAGTGCCTTTATTAAATTAAGTATAAATTAAGTTTCCATAGTAAAAAAATGCTGTTTAAGGCATAAAATTATCTGCAACAAGTAATAACTATTTATCCTTGAAGCGCTGAATTTTCTACACATACATCTATACTCACCCTGTATATTGGTATGGCTATTAAACATCACTATTCTTAATTGAATTTCGACATATCTTTGGGAGGGATAAGAAATATTCCCATTTAAAAGATCCGTGCACTCAAGCGACAGTTCTGAAATATCTTTATTCCTTTATCTTGTTCAATTCTCATAACACTAACAACAAATGTCTTGATCTCACCTAGACAGAAGTTATTTCTCAGGTCAATGCATAAACATTTTGTGAATAACAAAAATTAATTTATTATTTGTTTTTCTTCATTATGAATGTAACTGGAAGAAATCTGACGATTATGTTCCCGAGCCTTTTTCAGCAAGTATACTTTTATACGGAGAATGCTAAGAGGGAAATTCAAGGTTATTCAATGCTTCCAGATTTCACACTGTGTTAGGGCAGCATTCAGCGAGACTCCATTGTACACCCGAACATGCCTTCCGTGCTTACAAATCAGTTCTCCACATTCCCAAACTTCTTATATCTAGTACGTCACTGTGTTGGGTATAACTGGTTCAACATTAAACATTATGACACAATCTATGTGCTTAAAACGTGTAATTTGAGCAATGGATGCAGCTAAAGTTTTCGTCCCCCTTGAAGGCTGAGTATGCACTCTGGATACCCAAACATGTTGATTTGACGTGATATTGTTATGCACATGCCAAAATGATCAATACATTAACTGCTATATATTGGTATCGATAAAATCATCAAACATTTATACTGACTGGAAAGAACCTCTTTAAAATACAGATAAGGGCAGTTTCTTCTTTCTTTTAATTTTGATGACGTAACATAACGTCATATTAACAGCAAAAGGTACTAAGTACCCTTTTGTGCTAGTTAGTATGTTGTTATATTAAGTATCATGCTTTTAGTATCTACTGACAATTTTTTTTACAGAAAAAAATAATTTCTTTACTTGTGTCGCCTTGCTAAAACTTTTAACGCAATATAATTTCAAAAAGGCATTGTGACGTCAGAGATACTTCATAGCAGATTTAATCAAGTCATTTAAATGTTGGTACCATATTCCTATACACTTACCATACAATCTGGAGGTATAAGAATAACCGTTTTTCATATATGGGGCGTTAAGAGTTGTAAAAGCGGCCATTTTGAATTTATGCGAATTAACCTATTTCCTGGTGTTGATTTTTGTCTGATTTTAGATAGAATAATCAGTGGGGTCATAATAATCATCCAAAACCCAAAAACCTTCTGTTTCAATTAGTTCTAGGTTCATCTATACTTTACTGGACAATCAGGTTTTTTCCAAGAACTTGAGAATTTTAAAAACAACCCCGTCCTTTGGTTAACCCTCCCCTTATCCCACTTTATTTGTGCTTTCTTCTAGTGGTTTGTTGGAGGGGTATTCAATTATAATTCAGATCTCGAAGGGTAGTTGTTTACGACGCTAAGCAACCACGAATGCGGGAAAAGCCTACAACTTTAGTTCGGGTGGCTAAATAACTCAACAATTTAGATCAAATTTGAATTGTTTTGGAAGACCAGCTCAGATTGGGGAAAGCCGTATATGGCTCATGGATGAAAACCCACCTTACTTTGTACCTGTCGGGCATCGAACCCCAAACCTTCCGGTGGCCAAGCCTTATCGTTTCAAATGCCACAGCCGTTGTCCATCCGGCCACATCACCGGTTGAAGGGAGTTTTGAAATTACACCTTTTCCAGAAGTCCCTTCGGCTAACTCCCTAAGCGGAGTTACCACCGAAAGGATTGTGCTCCCCCAAGGAGCTACGTCCTAAGTTGGAACAACAAAACTTAACTGATGAACCTCTCAATCTTCAGACTTCTACATCACGGTTCTGCCATGCGTACTCTATATGCTAGACTGGCTGTTAAGAAAAAAATGCCACACATGATCTCGGCCAAAAGACATGAGCGATTGCAATTGACGTAATTTGAATAAAAACCATAAGGTGAATTGAGTTCTGCATTTTGGTTTTTACACTGAACCGCCTGCTTGCGATGTCTTGCATGGAGGAACGTAAAACTGTTGACAACACGCAATTATCAGGGTTAAATGTCAAGTGTCCACATGACGTCACGTGAAATTCGTTTGTGATTGGTCAAGTAAGACTGTTGACGACACACAACAGTCTTACTGCGGGAAAAGCTAAGGTCTATAAAGACACATATTGGTTTTCAGTATACAGAAAGAGATCAGCGCTTTTTTTTTCGAAAAGCCAGGTTATGATTTTTTTATATCTAATAGTTTGAGCTCCCACTTTGACTGCATATGCTTGACTTATTGAGGCTGTGCAAATATATGAAATTTCAAACAAATTCATGTCAAAAATTATTTTTTAGTGCTTTTTAAGGAAAAATAATTGGGTTTAATGTTCCATAAGTTGAAAATGTTCAATTTACAACAATTGCTAAAGTATAAAATGTACTGTAAATGCTTTTTAGTCAAAATTGAACTGTTCTTGTTCAAATTTTAAAAAAATTCTTACAAAGAAAATAATGTACATCATCGCTATTTTGAGTTCCTAGGCACTATTTGCTCTTGAATGTCTTTATTTTGCTTGTTTTTGTAACTTTATCTTGTCAGTTTTGAGCAAATTAGGGTTCAAATTGGCTTAAAGTTATATTTTGCAGATAAAAAATCATTTGGAAATATGAAATACTCAAAAATCATGAAAATCATATTTTTGTACACAAATATTCCAAAATGGCACAAAAATGGTTTTCAAATGTGCCAGCCTTATAGTACTTATCCTTGCTACATATTTAGCTGACTGTTTGACCTAAAAAAGTGCCCATATATCTTTTCTTTGAACTTTGCTTTTTCTGCCAACGTCTGGCCCTCTGCTACATAGTTCCTGTCAAAAGGTGAAATTCCGTGCCTGATCGCTTTGGTTGTTCTTTTTTATTCCGTCGCACACATGGAACGGTATCCTGCCGCGTATGCAGGAATTTTGTACCCGTGGGCACGACTTGGGCTGACCATCTAAGCGGAGCATCACCATGGATTGGCGCGGAGCGTACCGAAAAAAGTTTTGTTTTTCATTCCTTCCTGATGGCCAGAAATGGCCATTCCCATGCTTGACAGTGGTCCCTTAGACATGAGGATTCAAGATGGCTTCAAACAAATACTTCATCTTTGGTTTCCGGTTATCCCCCTGGATACGCGCCTGATTATCCCTTTCTATACCGAGGCTGAGCCAATCCGTCTCCTGCATGGGAGGGGGGCAATCCGTCTCCCTCGCAACTTCGTGTAATCGTAGCCTAGGTAATGGGATCCTTGTCTATGTCAGCTTCTCTTTCACAAAGCAATGAGTCAGTGTGATTCGACTCCGTCTGGCTGATTAAATATTCAAATCAAAACACATGGGGTACCCTCCTACTCGCCCATTTTCAATATTTTGTAAAATATTTAGAGATCGGAGAAGTTGAGTAATGACTCCCATCCCTTCCCTCCTTTAATTTTGTTGATAGGCCATGGCACACAACTCAATACAACTTTCAGTGTGTGAACTCCGTCTCCCCTGGCCTTCCCCACGGGAATAAGAAAACGTTCTTCCTGAAAAGAAAACATGCAGAGAAGTTGAGAGAGAAGTTGAGAGAGAAGTTGAGTAATGACTCCCGTCGCTCCCCTCCTTTAATTTTGTTGATACGCCTTGGCATTTGGTGCAAATAGGCAGGGTCTAATAGATCGAAGGCCAACTAGATCGAACCTTGGTTCACTGTACCGTATGTTGAGCCCTGAGTATGGCTGATATTTTGTAAGCTTTAAGTTATCATAATGACCAATTGCACTCCGCTTAACTTGAATTTTGGTATACTGTATCCTTTTATTAGTGTTATAGTAAGGTCAGGCCTCCATTCTACCAGGTGGCTCCTCAATGATGAATTAAAAACATGATGCATATGACGATTCGGCGAACCTTCGATTATATCAGACCATCCATCTAGTGGGCACCCCGTGGAATTAGACTCGGCTAGTCCATTACCAGGTATGTGAGTTCTGTTCCTCGAAAAACAAACCTTACGCAATGTACTGCACATTGACACACGACTCAACGCAAATTTTTCAGTGTGTGAACTCCGTCTCCCTTGGCCTTTCCCACGGGAATAAGAAAATGTTCTTATTCCCGTGGGAAAGCATCATTAGACCACACAGGGCATGAAAAGTATGGTTTGAAGATACCTTTTAAATTATTACTTTATTATATTGTAGTATATTTAAAACGTAATAGTTACTTCATGTAAGACGGATGTTACCTCCAACAAACAGTACTGGTTGACCACTGCAAAGTTGCTGCACTAAGCTACCCTATGCAGAGTCACAACATGGCCGTGCGCAAAGGAAGCAGGCGGGCGCCCCCTGAAAAGTTTAAACGGGGACTGCATCCGCAGATGTAGCCTCCCTTTGAACTAATACCGAAGGCTTGTAAAGAGGGTGCATTTGGAATAAATATTTGCCAACAGAACAACTGTGCAGACAGTGACAACATATAAGTTTAGAAGCAAACAGCGCGCTAGAAGTGAAGTGTCTGGCTACATCTTGGTTCAATTGAAGTCTATTGTAGATTGACGCGTATGGACTAGCTGCGGTAGTTGGAATTCTCTGGCTTTCAAACCTACCTTAAATTTACATGATCCCTTTGCTACATCACGAGTGGCAAGGGGGGGGGGCAATCTTCTCTTTTACATCACCAGGATTTGTCCGACGGGGGCAGAATCGCCAACGGGGAGAGGAGGGAGCAGTGACCTGAAGCCCTGACAGCCGTTGGGGGAGTTGATGAGTAGGGATCTGAAAAAAAAAACCTGTACTGTGTACTAGACCGTGTCATTGCGGGGCATATACTGCATGAAACATAAGTTGCGCGCTGATTTAATGTTTTTCCCGAATCTTAACAGTGAAATTGCAAAGCACGCGATCTACACTAGAAGAATCTGTACCTATTTAAAGCTCATATAAGTTATTGTCTATTGCAGTTGGGCCCTATCGGTCATAACTTACATTGACCTTCCCTCCTCGAGTCACTAGCCGTACCGCACGGCGGCCACAAGGGAACATTTACAAGGTTTAGCGAAATGAGATGAAATTCTCGACGTTAACATAAATTCGTGTATTCTACTAATAGTAAGTTACTTGAAAAGGTGGAAAAGGGTAATGCTCTATTTAGCTATATATTAGTAATGGAACTAATTTGGAAGAGTGGGGAAAGCGTATCGAAATTGTTGGTTTTATCGCAGACCATTTTGAAAGCCAAAATAAGTAACAGACCATTGACGGCGACAGAATTTGCCCGACACGGGGCCGGGCTATGCCAGCTACCCTAAATTCCGATAGTCCCTGTGTCGAGAGGTGGTGAGAAGGGGATATGGAGGAGCCTTACTATTCTACGCTACTGCAGGGCATGTTTTGCATAATATCCAGCGTTCGAATTAGTGAAATATTTTGGTGTAAAAATAAAAAGTGCTTAGGGCGTAGCAATTTTCATTCTACTGTATTTTTATAATTTGGCAAGCACAGTGCATCGCATTTTTACGCTACACATTTCGAGAAGTACATCGCATGTGTAAGAATGTGTGTCGCATTTTACGATGCGATACCGGCTATTTCGAACGCTGATACTATCACTTTATAAGCTTCAAGAGCAGAGTTGTGCACTGATGGTATTCTGTGGATCTGAAACGTGAATTTACAAAGAGCGCGTAACCGGCGAAAATTTTTGGTGATCTTACACAAAAACATACGTGAACATAAAGAACAAAAACAAAAACAAAAAAAAAAAAAACTGGAGGGGATGTAGACCGTATCGCGGATAACATACATTGTGTCGAAACCACCTGGACTACCCGATGAAATAGCCAAACTATGTTCCGTGGGTTGCATAGCAAGTGACCGTTCCGTATGACACAAACAAGGGAACAACAACTAGGCTTTTCGATCTTGGGATGAAATTTACGATCTGTACATAAACTGTGTACTCCATCTTCATGTTACTTGTAAGGTGTACAGGACTTGTGATATCTTGCTTTGTGGAATGGAACTTAACATACATTGAAGAAACTGGAGTAATTCCACAGCCCGCGTAGCGCGCCGAAAATTTTGGGTGTTTATAAGAGAAATTGTCCTCTTAAGAGCAAAAACAGGTAAACTGTTTATCATTATCGAGTTGATTAGCCCATTCGAGTGATTTTTTTTTGAAGGAGCAGATTGCCATTGGGGCGACTCGGGGAGCGACAAGCTTTCATGGAAGGGCTGTCGCCGCACGCCCCCGTGCCTACGTCACTTGGTGTGCCTCCGTGATGGGTTTTTCAATAGTCAAAGTCCCTGTGGGGGAGTGTCATGATTTTGAAGAGAAGGCATACCATTGGATAGATTATTTGACGGCCTTTCAGGAGAGCCACGTATTCCGTCAATCCTTTGAAAGGCCTTCGACATTCGCGAAGGTCAAAAGTTCATGCACGTTGTTCAGTATGCTCTGAACTAACCTGGGAATCGATCTAGGTCCCTATGTAAAGCTTCCTGTTTTCATTCCATTTTTAGATCATTGTAGAAAGGACACATGGAGGAATATAAAAAACAATGTATGCGATAATTTCGATGCTGTGTCCGAGAACACCAGTTATACAAAGTTAGGGCCTGTAGAATTCTCCCTTGAACTGTTTTTGCGTGACACGAGGCGTAAAATTTATCGAACCGAATTCGAGGCGTAAAATTTACCGAACCGAATTCAGCGAGGTGGTTCGTATGTCAAGGGATGGGGGTTCGGACGAACCCATCCAACCCCCTCCGGCGTACGGGCCTGCTCAGAATATTTTGACCCCTTCCTGGTGTGTTTAGCAACTGTATAAAAAACTGAATATAAACATCAAACAACGGGATTTCACCTTGGAGTGAAAGATTACAATTTCCTTATAGCTTCATATAATAAAGTAGGATTCAATCAAGAATGTGTCGAAGATTTCTTAATTGTATCTTAAATTGTTCTCTTTATGCGAGCAATGTATTTTGGACCTGACATCGGTAAGCTTCCAGAGTCTCTTTCTCTTTCAATTCGAAGATTCAAAGTGAAAGTTACTAAGATTGAAAGTTTTATGTGCTTTGACAAGTTTTCTCAAATTTTACTACACGAGTTGTCTACATGAATTCCAATCTCTCCTCCCTGCGCCTCTCCCTCCCCGCCACCTTGCACACGCACAAACGTAAGCGAGAACGTTTCTTTATTTCGTCTCTCTTCCATTTTTTCTTTCTTTTTTCTCTCTCTCCTTTTTCTTCCTTCTTTCTTCTCTCTTTTGGCCCTTTCCTTTCTTTATTTCCCCCTTTCCTTTTTTTACTTTTTCTTTGTCTCCTTTTCCTTTTCCCTTTCCTGAATGTTGCCTACTGGTGCAGAGTTTTGCCGACTGGATCCGTCAATGGGTGTGTCTAGCGACGGTCTGATCCCCCTCACAAACATGGAGTTTGACCCCTGCCAGTGCATTAGGGGCTGAGTTGCCCACACTAGGCTATGTATATGCCCCACCGCTTTAGTCAAGACTCCTCTGCAACTAGCCTCACAGCACCAAAACACTATGTAGTAATGCGTTCTCGTGTACAGTGCATTGTACACTGAATGACCAAACTACATACTGCATACGTAGGCCTATGTATACATACTTCTAGCCTGATATAACTTCTTGACAAAGTGCACACAAGGCTAATTAGTTATTTTTCAAAGCACTGGCTGCAATATAGTGCATCAATATAGGATCCTGGCAAATGGCGATTTAATTAAGCCTACTCTATCTAGGCTTACAAACACTTGTGCTGTACAACATAACCAGCGCTAGTGGTAGCGAGATTATCCCAAAAAGATTCCAAAATCTCCCTACTCATACCGTGTCATCCATGCGAGAGAGATGATCTCTGCAAGCTAGATTGGTAGGCATGGTGATGTTTTTAGTATTGAACCATGATAACCTAATAATGTGTCAATGAAGTTTTTGTCGCCGGTAAGGTAACAGGGAGCTACTTTATACCTTCTTGTAACAGTGGACTTCCTAGCAAAATTACTATCACATGTACAAAAATTGAATGAAGATAAGGACTCTGGGCCATAGCTAAAAAAAAAAAAAAAAAAAAAAACTGTGATGTTAATCTAGCTAGGCTTTCTAAAATAACATTGTACAGTGTGATCTCTCAGTGTGATGTTACGTACAGACCCTACTTGATCGATCTTTGACATAGTTAAACTCATTATGGGGTCCTATAGTTCTACCCATTCCCTAAGCTCTGTGACGTGGACAATATTTCATAGCTTACATCCAACTTTCTAGTTCTACCCATCCCCTCTCACACCCTCATTCATGAAAAATAGAGACTCAACATGAAAAACGTCAATTAATTTCAACTTCTATAATGTGAGTGTATGTACATGACTGCATGGTCTGTACCAAGCTCCACAAACTTTATGTAGACAAGTCAGCAGTGCACCATTGACCTAATCTGCTCTTCTGATGTAGATAGTTTATTCACACAGATGGTCGATAATGGAATAATACCAAGAACTCCCATTAAAGCAGGGACTAAGCATTCATTATAACATAGTCTACAAAGTAATTGTTTATCAAAATTATGAATATACGAAAAGCAAAGCAAGAATTTATCATTTCCTCCAAGCCCATACGATAAATTCAGGGTTTGAAAGGGATGCTTTTAGAAAATTGCTGACGATGTACTGCAAGGTGAGGCGTAGAACTAGACGTGCATTTTTGTCTGGTGCAAGATTTGCAAAAATAAGTTGATTGTTATACCAATGAGGTCATTTTATTTTGAGTCCTTAATGAGGTGTGCGCTGAAATTTGGTACACAAGGATATCTAAACAGGCTGAGTTTAATAATGGATAAATTTTCAATGCCTGACAAGCTGCATGGCAGCCATTTTGAATTCCAGTATGACCACCATGACAAAATTTTGTAAAATCCCTATCTTGGGTTCTAAGTGACATAAGGCACTGAAATTTGAAACACAACGAAACGTAATATACGGAGCTTAATTGTTCAATAGTTCAAAGAAAGGGCTCATCCGAAAATATTTTCCGTACTAGTTGACTGTCTTTAATAAGATGATATGGCGGTAACATGATGCAAGACGTTTTCCGTTCATGTTACTTCTCCAACTGCTCATGTCGAAAGCATTGTCTTGAGCAGACACATAGCTCTGTGAATGTGGTAGATTAGCGGCGGAAAATTTGCAATTTCTAGTACACCGTTTTTGATTCCTTGCCGAAGGCAGTCAAGAAATCCATGTGATGGTAATGTCGTGTTTGTGTGTATATGTGTGTATATGTATATGCAGGGTTTCCGTCAAGGGAGGAAAGGGGGATTTGTCCTCCCTCCTTTCCAGAAGAAGATGGGTAAAATCCCCCCCTTTTCATTTACATAAAAGTAAAAAAAAGTTGTTAATATCTTGGTTTCTTACTAAAGAAGAGGTCACTTTTGCAGCAATGTTTGAACTTTACCTACATAAATGGCCTTTACAACCCTTCAGATTGCACCTTATATCGATTTGAAATCAGGTTTTTTTTTGAGTTTCTGGCGGAACCCTTGGTTGGCTATGTGACACTAAGGTTGTAAGCACGATATTTCAAGATAACTTTATATTTTATACACTTTATATTTTGTTTACAGATTTGTCAAGTTGAGAGGAAGACCCCTATTGTTTTTGGTGAAGGTCAAAGGTCAATGGAGGTCACCAAAGGTCAATAACTTAAAACGTTATCAACATGATATATGAAGATGGGAAAAACAGAAACTATTCATACTTAGTATATAGATTTGTCAAGTTGAGAGGAGGAACCCTTTTGTTTTTAGAGGAGGTTACAAGTCATTTGAGGTCGCCGGAGGTCAAAAGCTGAATTTTGTAAACATGATATTTCATGGGAGGACGCACAGACAAATCTCTTCTAAGACTTTTTTTTTTCAATTTTTCGTCTTTTAAGTTTTGGTGGGTTCACAGTTCATGTGAGGTCATCAGAGGTCAAATTGCGAACTCTTGGTAAAATGATGTAGTCAAGAATTATTAAATTGCAGGATGAACGTCTGTGTAACAAAGCATCCCCAAGGTAAGGAATGACAAACCCCTTAAGCTTTCTGGGTACACTTGCACTTGATCAGCTCTCTGCACCCTTTTGACGCCTCTGACATTACCGTACGTACTGTCCAAAGTGAATGCCAACCATTATCGGCATTTTTCCCCCATCCCCAATCTGCAGGCGAAGAAAGCTCTGAGTTGGCAATTTAAGACTGTCCACAGATGTGACCAGCCTGAAAGACTGCCCTCTTCACATGTTGACACAGTGACTCCTTTGTCGGTGGAACATTTTCCGATTTCATTGTTTTACAGTCAAAGAATTAAACATCGTAAACAAATTCAGACCTTTTACAATGTGGCTAATTGCCGACCTAATGGCACCCTTTGAAAAGCAACAATTTTCTCTTCATCATAATTATGTTCAATTAGCAAAACATTATGCAATAAATGCACGGGTGAGAGTGCGTTAGTGGAGATGCTGCGCACTCGAGAGTGTTTAGAATGAGGCATCTCCTCTAACGCCACGAACTTAAACCTTATTATTTGTTTTTAAAAAAAAAAGGGTCTTTGATCTATATTTCGTTTACCTTTATGGACGAATCCCGGCCAGTTAGCTACATGTAGAACTTGCTCAAAAGCCAAGATGTTTGAAGAAATGTCCTAGACACACTGAACACGAACTTAGAAATTGTTTACAGTAAATAAGTGACTGAGATAGCACTCGTAACTTACTGAGTGCGCGCTGCTAGCGTATGTACACTGTGACGTCAGTGAGCGTGCATTGTGCTCTTTTGCTGCAAACTTTTTGCACGCCCGTTCATGTTTGTTAAAAGTAAAGAGCGCACACGTGACTCATTTCAGCGCTTCTGATTGGGTTACATTCTAGAACCCATTATAATACGACATTTACCGTACACTATGGTATTGAAGCAATGACAACAAGATTGATATTTGTTTTGGCCGCCATATTGGAATTCAAAATGGCTGCCATACCGTTTGTCGGACACTTCATGTTATTTCATTATGAAACTGAGCATGTTAAAATACCTTTTTGTTCCAAATTTCAGCGCCACTTGTCATTTAGAACTCAAGAAAGAGATTTTCAACACTTGCCATGGGTTTTTCAGACATTTCAAATCAATCCATTATTAAATTTAGCATGTCAAAATGCACTTGTGTACCAAATATCAGTGCCACAAGTCATTTGAAACCAAAGTTAAGGATTTTCAATGTTTCGTTATGGCGGCCATATTGGAATTCAAGATGGCGACCGATCCAATAGTCAGATCTGTTGGATCCGGCAAGTTTTGAAATCAGCGCCCCAAAATACCCTTGTAAGCAAAATAACACACTTTCAGCCGGATGTGAGCATCTCGACCAATTTTTGTTACATATCTGCCCCACTATAAAGAGGTAAGCTTTCAGCTTTTTGTCAACCTGGGCAAACTGTTTACTAGCAGACGTGAAAGGAGGATCTACCTAACATTTCCACAGGTGCTGCGTTCTATCCACAACTGCACATAACTTTAATTGTTAAAATCAGGGGATGAAGATGCTATGGGGTGCGGAAGATACTGGATGTAATGCAGAGGGAGATTGCAATACTATAAGAAGGTTACAACAATAGAAAAGAGTATAATGCATTCAGATATGAGCCACCCTAATTAGTGAAAGATTATGTAGGTTAATGACGTGATAAGTGATATATAGTGTACATAGTGGTGAGTGCACAAAAAAGCAAACATTAGTTCACTAATTTAAAAAGAACACAGTAAGGTAGAAACTCTGTTTTTGCCCGTACTCAGACCACACGAGATCAAACCTGCACAAGTGAAAAGCCGATAAATGATAAAAAAAGAAAAAAAAATGTCCATGATGTGAAAGTACAAAATTCATCGAGAAATGATTTAATGATTTGCTTTGGGCAATTTTGTTCAGGTAGAGAGAGTAATTGTGCCTTAGAAAATTTTCGTTTTTCTTGGCTGGATTAATAGCAAGGAGACCACCTGAGACCCAAATTATATCGGTTTCATTACAGATCAGACTACAACACTGTTAATCTGAGATCCCATTAACACTGAAAGCTAACCTCGGTGACGTGTGGTTTCGGTTTAGTTGCTGTTTCGGTGGTCTTTGCACACTTTTAATACATAGGGGACGGCACTTACCCTGCCAAACTACGTCCTAACCATTTAGGCCAACACTGTTAAAAGTGTTGGGAAAATCACCTAACTTTATAACCAACGTTAGGCGTAGATTGAACAACCTCAAAAGTTGGGCAAGAAATGACCAACAGGATTGGCCCATGAGAGTTGAGTACATTTTCTGTCCATCAGTTGTTGAAATCATATCAATTAATTACAAAAATTATTAACCATTTTCGGGGCAGTTCATCTTTCGATGTTTATTGTGCACTATACTGATCCATGATATCTAACTATTCCCTTCAAGCTTTCTGTTAAAGATATGACGAATCACTCGTAACTGAGGCCATGAAAAGTTGGAACAAAGAATGGTTTATAATGTATTCACACTTTTAAGTTTCCTTTATTTAGCTAAAAATACATGCCGTTGGAACGCACGTTTCAATTTTCACCTTCATTTACAGGCCTGTACATTTTTGGTTATGACAACCGACCTCAAATTCAAAAGCCTTATTCTAGACTGTGCTGTTCATCCTCTTGATCCGTAATACCCAGAGCAATAAGGCTTAAAAGGCACTGTCAAGTGATGCTTCGATTTTTTTGTTCTTTCATCAAATGATGTAATTAATAAAACAAGTATACCCGAGTACTAGAAGTTCCTGCTGAGTCACATGGCATTTTAGTAATATTGCATAATGCATAAGAAAAGGGCGTTAATATCTACGCCGTTTTGGATGTGAAAGAGCATACCCAAGATTCTGGACTCTCATTGGATAGACGTTTCCCCTTCAGTAACACCTTTCGAATCTCACACAAAAGAGTGCTAGTTTGTAGCACATTTTTAACAATTTTATGGAAACATTGCCTGATTCTGTGACCAAACAGAATATAATAGTTCTCTCTTTTGCACGTGTCAAAGGTTCCAAACGGAATTTTCAGTGCATGGAAACAATGTCTTATTATCCGAAGAAATATGTAGCAAAATCGAATCAACGTGTGTTTTTGCTCTGCTGCGAACGATTTATCCAACTTTAAGCAAACAATATGCTAATTAGCAATTAAATGCTCAATAAGTAGGTAGGCGAAAGAAATGCACAACGGTTAAATCAAAGCTTGTCGGCAGTTTGACCAATAATTGAAAGATTTAATAAACATGCATCGATTACAACTTTACTCCATTTCATGGGCAAAGTTTGACCGACATATTATCAATGAGTTTTACCCAACCAAAATATTGCCCAGTGTTCTAACAGTGTATAGATCTTCTTAGAGTGTTCGCTGGAAAAGCACACACTCATTAACAACAACATACCGTAAACACAACTGTTTAACGGATTGAAAGAACTAAGTAGAGAAAGAGCATACAAGTTCATATTCAAACATGATGACTGGAAGATTCCCCGTGATCACTCTGGCGCCTGACCAACGTGATCCAAACCTTTTCGGAAGTAAAAGTTATGATAATGTTGGATGAAAATTTGGCTCAATGTGTTTCTTTCATCCATACTATTTGGACTACAAGAGCCCTTTGAGGAATGGAAAACTCTATTTTCTCTATTTCCTCTAAAAGACAAAAGCACTATGTTTACGCCAAAGACTTCTACAATGAAGGTAATCCCCCGGGAAGCTGCTCATCTCATCCTTTATATCATTCACGTCTTCTATTTGTGCAGAAGGAGTTACCACGTTTGGAACAAAATACAAACACGAAGTACAGTGATGATACAGTGATGTTTGTATGGATATTAGTTTAAGGGACAAACTTTTGACGTACCGAGTGGTTTGCATCTGTCCAAATAATGTAAATCAGTCATAAGTACGTTGTACAAAACTGTACTCCAGGAAGGATATTCCCGATAAAAGAACTAGCTTTCCTGACGATGTTGAGGTAGTAGTCCTGACTGTGGTACACACGTACATGTTTACCACAGAATTTTGAAAAGCAAACTGAAATGTCTGAAAACGTCATGCACTTTTTTTTCGAATAAGAGAACACATAGGTTAAAAAAGAATTATAGTAAGGGGATTTGATCCAGCAGGGTGGTTTTCCCCCAAAAAAGGCCAGTGTGGAACTAGGGGAGGCTTAAGCACTATCATGGTTGAGACTGAGGACACAAAATTTGGTATCAAAAACATTGCAGAAAACCAGAAAACCGCTCTCTGAAGTAACATTTATCCCTACTGACAGGTACCGATTATCCTACTTGTACACTATTGCATTTTCTTATACTCACGATTCTAGTGCAGATCCCTAACTTTACAAAGAACAATGAAATTATAAAATTTTTATTTGTTTCCTGAACAACGTATTTTTGCCCATTAATTTGACAATAGGCTACCGTATGTTCTTGTCAAATTTAATGTTTTAAATATTTGAAAAATTAGACTATTTTTGTAGGTCAAATTCTTATGTAAATGACACCATTCTGCACTTAGGTGTCTTAAGAGTAATAAATTTCTCTGAACTTATACCCCTTCCAGCATCTGTAAAAATCCACACCTTTCATAAGCAGTATTCTTTTGTTAAACATCTGTCTGTATGAGAGCAATTCAAAGTTTATGAGAGCCTACCGAGTAACAGCTGGTACTATTTTTCCTACAAAGTGGTTTAACAACTTTTTTTTATTATAATTTCTTTTTTATGACGGCAAAATTTTTACAGATACTTAATATACAGATGCAACCTACATAACTTGATAAGTGTCACTTCCTGCTGTTTTGGGGGCATTTTGGGCAAACACTTTCTTGTTCCATGTTTATCAGCCGATGGTGGGGCTTAATTCTCTTTGAAAAAGTCACATCTACGTCTTTGAGTCCCCTTCTCCCCCTCTTGAAAATCTTTCTAAGCTTTTGCATCACATCGATCATAAAAACGTCATGGCGACTGACGAAGTGATGTAAACACTTCACACAATGTTAGTATCTGAACCTTGTACCCAGCAGGTACAACCAGCAGTTGAACGCCGGGAGGGTATTTCATATTTGTCACAGGTAAACAATACACTGCATACAGTTCACTCGTACCAGTCTAGCGACATTTTACTGGCTATCGTCAAGGGGTTGTGCTCTTCCTTAAAAATGTTCCTTGTTGGTTGAGTACTAATGCATGCCTCTGAAGGAGCTTAATGAATTTATGCATGAAAATATATATTTCTCTGATTGTGTTTGGAGCGGAAGGCTCCCCAGTGGGAGGGGGGGGGGATATGCTAAGCACCGAAGCCACACAACTCTTAGAAGGGACTAAATGTGGGAAGGATAGCGGCTACAGATCGTGACCAAGAACGTGATTGAAAAAATGAAACACTTTATGTTGTATTCCCGCAAAGCACATTTTCCGCGCTTTTACACATTTTCTTTCAAAGGTGCCGGCAAACACGACAAACTTTTAATACTCTAACAATATCTGTTCCAAGGCAAATTCAAAGTGAAAGGAAAAAGCACCAATATTTTTTCACGTTTACTTTTAATGGCTACGGGTAACCTATCGCTATGCGAGCACAGCAATATCTTAATTTTCTAAGAAGATTTTATTTTCAGACACATTCAAAGCGACAGAGAAAATAGCCATTATTTTAACGCATATTAACCTTTAAATATGGGTACCGATGATTACCTATCGCAGTGTGAGATTGGTCGTGTCTAAGTTTTCTTACACGCTCTAACCGACTGCATAGCCAAGTGGTTAGAGCATCCGACTTGCAGCCGAAAGGTCTAGGTTTCGAATCATGGCCGGGTCATACCGAAGACTTTAAAAATGGAACCTACTGCCATTGTTCTTAGTGTTCAGCAAAAACAATGGAGTAGGGAAAACAAGCCAGGGAGCCACAACTGGAAAAAGGCCGTGGCCGGCTCGACTTAAACCAATTGGTTCGAAACAGGGCCGTTAAACCTCATCTAACTAACTTACAAGCTCTGTTCTTACTCAAATTCAAAGAGAAAATTTAAACATTTACTTTTCAGTTTTAAGGGAAAGGGGTTACCTATCGCAGTGCAAGCACGGCAACGTCTTGATGACATTACAAGATCTGTACTCAGACACATTTACAGTTAAAGGGAGGTAATATCATGTTTCAACACATTCGACAGTAAGGGTGACGGGTTACCAATCGGAGCGCGAGCATGACAATGTCTTGATGACCTAGTGACAACATATGCCCTCGGAAAAATCCAAATAAAAACGGAAAATGTACCATGTGCTTAAACATTTACCTTTAAAGGTGCCGGGTTCCCTATCACAGTGCGAGCACGGCGATGTCTTAATGATATAATAGGTTCTGTTCTCAGACAATTTGAAGTGAAAGGGAAAATGTACCATGGTTTTACACAACGACCTTTAAAGGTAATGTGTTAAATAGATCGATGCAAGAATGGCAATGCCTCGGTGATTTAACAAGATCTATTCTCAAACAAATTCAAAGTGTTAGGAAAGTATATACCAAAGTTTTACATATGTACCTTAAGAATGGCAAGTTACCTATCGCAAAGTGAGCATCTAAATGTCCTAATTAGCTAACATGATCCACGGTTCTCAGACAAATTTATAATTAAAGGAAAAATACTCAGGGTTTTACACATTTACCCTTAAGGGAGTGGCTTAACATATCGTGGCGAACAATTCAATTTCTTAATAATCTAACAAGATCTGTTCTCAGACAAAGAAAATATTCAGTGGCACATCTCAGTTTGAGTTTAGTTCATTCTCCATTTTACATGACAGACTTTTAAAACATTAGTACGTAAACCGATAGAAATTTTATGGCAAGAAGCATTTAAATACCAAAAAAATTTTTAAAAGATAACAAAGTAAAAGCAAAAATAAAAAAAATGTCACATATAACTCTCCACCACACTGACATATAGGTACCTGTAACAAAACAGACACCGGCCACCAGTGGTTACACAATTAGAATTTAAGGCCTGGATATTAACTCGAATTTTTTCCATAATTATCTTTCAAAACTTAGTTAAATTGAATTATGTCTTCCTACTTCTAATTTTGAAAGAAAAAGCTCTTTCAGTTGAATAATCATGGGTAGGCTCCTCAATGGTATTTAAGTAATAATTTTCTTTCTTTTATGAAGCAACAGCACTGACAAATATAATGGAATTCATCATAAGGCTCCACCATCGCAAAATTCACACCTCTTACGATACATTACGAAAACATAACGATACATCTACCAGCCACCACAGGTATCATGCTATTTCCACATCTAAATTTACAGAAAATATTACGTGTAAAGTTGTCATTGTAAGTAAATAGGGTTCAAGTGTCAACTCATTTTTAAAAATCCCATTTTTCCTTACACTGTGAGTTTGCACTTACTTCTGCAATCCATACATATCGTTCAGACGCTGGTTAAATGTTTGTTTAAGACAATTACTTGAAACTTCGCTACACGTATTCCAAATGATATCCCCGATTTATCCACTTTGCTTTTAAGCAAGTCCGATTACCTAACGAGGGAAGAGCACAAAAACACCCTACTTATCGGGAATTGGCTGCTTTAATACCCATTTAATAAACTTCAGAGACTTCGGAGTGAAATGTGAGACTGAAAGGTGAATTCACAGTATTCAGTGACAGTGACTTCACACCCCCATAAATCCTAGTGAGTTACGCCCCTGACTCTAAATGTTACTTACTTAGAAAAATGAACACGGCTCTTTACAAAACGGGTATCAACACGGAATATTGTAAGAGTATCATCATTATTTTCTTACATGTTAAAAGGCTGTATCTTCGCTTTATTGCGTGAGACACTAATGTCGAGTGAGTTTTTTCCTAAAGTTTTCAGTCTTCTGATAAGTGCATAGCAGTTTGTAGGAGCACCATACTGATTCATCTACGAGAGGTTTCGAGAGACCACTCAGACGTTGAAGTTCAGGTGGTGAAGTCAAAGGTTATAATAGATATAAGCTTCCTTTGTTGTTACTAACGAAACAATATTTTCAAGCGGTTTTATCTAGTACTCCGGATAGAACTAAAGAGTCAATTTTAAATGCGACTAAAATACGACGATATCAATGAAAAATGCCTTAACATTACCAGTACAATGCGTAACAATATTTTATAAAATTTCATTTGCCTGCAGTACTAGAGAGTTTGTGTAAAGTCGTAGCACTGTTTAAACTGAACAGATGTTGTTATACTGGATTACTTGCACTTTATGTAAGTTACTTCGTTGCTGTGAAAATAAGTCTAAATTGCCTGAAAGGATTCTGACAACATACTACCTTGTCACGAATTATTCAAGTACAAATGATCCCCTTTCTCCGTTTCCTTTGTATAACCAGAAGCCAAAAGGCCTCGTGATTCCTTGCCATGGAAAATGTTGGGATTTTCTTGAAGATTCTGGGGAAATTTTGCTTTTTGATTTCTTTTGACCCCAGATGACCTTTGACCTCCCCAAAAGCAAAAAGGTTCTTCCTTGAACCATAAAGCATCCATGTGCCAAGAATGAAATCTATCCAAGCTTCGTACCTTAAGATATACATCTTGGAAACAAGGTTTTCCGATTTTGATCTCCGGTGACCCCAGATGATGTTTGACCTCAACCAAAAAAAAAAAGGAAACTACTTCTCACCGTAATGCATGCGTGAACAAACCAATTATGAAGTTCATCTAAATTTCCTGTCTTGAGATGAAGTGTTTACAAAGTTTTCAGTTTTTGACCTCTGGTGACCTCAAATGACCTTTGACCTCCACCAAAAATATGGGTTTTTTGACCTCTGGTGACCTGCAATGACCTTTGACCTCCACCAAAACATACAGGGTTCTTCCTCTCAACATGACAAATCTACATACCAAATATGAAAAGTGTCGGTCATTGCTATCTGGAGATATCGTGTTTACAAGGGGCGTCACATACACACACACATGCACACACACACAAACGACATCACCATCGCATAGATTCCTTCTGCTTTCGGCAAGGAATCAATAATGATGAACAAAATTTTGGAGTGGAAACGTGAACTGTCGATATCTTTTTGCTCCTACCTTCCATATCTGAAGTGACACTTTGGAGTGGTGAAGTACCTTTCATGACGTTTCTCTTGTATGACTCCGCCACGTTTTCAGCTACACCATGAAGGTTAATGTCTTCTAAAGATTCAAACAGATTTGATATGTCTTGTGGACTGATAATACCCTTTTCCTTTAAAGATTTAATAAACTCAAAACTAGGACTTTGGTTTCTTTCTATCTGGTCGATTTCACCTGGTTGAAAATTGAAAACCGTTGCCAGGTTCCTTACAGTATTTAGGGTTAGCATCGATCCCAATTCGACAAGAAACAAGCCGAATCCTGTAAGAGTTAGGAAAATATAAGCGAAAGTGATTATTTCATTTGTCATAACTCTGTTTCAGAAATTGAATTATTACAGGATATAGCACGGACAAAACATTGAGTAATTCTTGTATTCTAAGAAATGGTCTTATTTAAGTTTTTTACTTAATGTAGCACATGTTAGTCAACAGTTTCACTATCATGATTACGGACCTACCATTTCATAAAACTAGCTTTTAATAATAAATTGCATTGTTTATATACTGCATGTCATACATTCCCACATAAACCTGAATGTGTTTTTACACTCAAAAACTATCAAAGCAGTTACTTGTCACATGACATACTGTACTTTATCTAAAAATTGGAAGGCTTAGATGAAAATCGCTTTAAATGTATTCCATAAGACCTCTTTAGCTATATTTGAACACATTCAACCAGAATGCAAAAATGCATCGAGGTTTCGATGATTCCAAATAATGCTATGTTATCCCATTTTTTTCAGTCACAGGTCAAATGCTATCTTACTGTGTTGTTAAAATAGTTTTTAAAGGGAAAAGATTCGATGAGAGATTGCTACAAGGAGCTCTGCAGGCACACACCATCAAATGTCGGACAGCGGCTGGTCAAATGCGCTCGTCTATGAGGACTTCCTGGATCGCTTTTCTACCCATATTCCTCAAAGAAAAGATGGCCAGAAGGTCTTGCTATTTTATGATGGACAATCATCCCACATTTCTCTCCCTCTAATTGAAAAGGCCAAAAAAGCCGGTATCATTCTGTTTGTGCTGCCTCAACACACGAGCCATGTGCTCCAGCCCTAGACTTGAGCATTTTTAAGTCGTTGACGACAATGTATAATGTAAGTTGTCACCAGTAGATAAGGTAGCACCCTGGACAACAGATATCTAGATATGACATATGTCAACAAGTCTGCAAGGCGCATCTAAAAGTTTTCACACCTAAAAAACTCATTAAATGCATTTCGAAAAACGGGAATATTTTCTTTAAGCCAGAAGGCGGTTGATGAAACAAACTTTATTCCAGCTTCAACCCTGAGCCTCGAAGTTACTCAGAGCCCCCTGTGTTGAACACGGGATCCGCGGAAGGTAATCAACAGCGAAACGTAAACCATGAAGCTGTGAGAAAATTTTTAAAAAGCAAGAGACCAATACCACAAGGGATGCAGGTGAAACCTCAAAGGAAGAGATTCCATCCAGGTGAAATGGCAATAAGAGAGGAAAACGTCATTTCCAAACTAAAGGAAAATAACAATATAAGTGATGAGGGGAGCGCAAAAAAATAAAATTCAACCCCTGAAACGGTAAAAAATGATTTAATTAAAAAATCAAAAGGAGAGAAGCAAAAAGAAAAACAAGTATCGGGGGGGGGGGGGGGGAGAAAAAAGCACTGAAAAAAATCGAGTCTATAAACATCATTTTCAAATCCGCATCCAGTTGTTTATCTGATGATGACTCAGATGGGGGTTGCTGTGTCTGTGGAAGATTTTCCCCAGAAAAACTGAAAAACATTAGAAGATTGAAAATAGTAGACTGGGCTTAATGTGATAGCCCTCACTGTGACCACTGGGTCCACTTAGATTTTTTGTACTTCTACTTCTTTGTTGGATATTAAAGATGATAAGTTTTTGAGTCCTCATTGTGATAAAAATAAAGAGTAATGCGGCTAACAGGAATTTCCATACTTGAAAATTCATCCACTCAGGAGCTGATAACCGGTAAGTTTTCACCATGTTTTTCCTTCTTACAAAACTAGCTGCTTGGAATCACGATTCACGAGTTTCCACGTATAATATTTAACTTTACCTAGATTCCTGGGCAAACGCGCATGAACCCGGCATCTATTTCAAGCACGCACACGCAAAGACATGCAGCCTCAAATGGAACGCGCAAAGCCTACACAGGGCCGTACATACAGCTCTGTACTGAAATTGCAAACAGTGCCCGCTGGAATATTAGGTTACGGTCGATCTTCGGCTTAAGCTGAAAAATCTGAACATGATGTACGTGTATCTCTAGTTTGGATAATCCTGCGATAAGAATGTATGACTGGCAAATAAGATCAAGTCCGCCGAAATATTTGCAGGTATAAACAGATTCCTATTCTTTTTCGCGTCTTTTAGGAAAATGAAAAATTTCTTAGAGTGGCCTTGTTAGGTCGTGCCATCATAGTATGCTTAAACAAACTTAAAAAATCGACCAACGTTAACTATTCATCATTTTTTAAACAATGTGTTAAACTAGAATGTAAAAATGCATCGAGGTTTCGATGATTCCAAATAATGCCATGATATCCCATTTCGTTCAGCTACTGGCCAAATGCTATCTTAATGTAGTTTTGTGCTTATATTTGATCTTGGGAATTCTTGGGAAATTTTGCTCTTTGACGTCTGGTGACTCCAGGTAAAAATCTTGGAAATTCTTGCTTTTGGACCTCTAGTAACCCCAGATGATGATCTTCGGAAATCTTGGAAAATTTTGCTTTTTGACATGGAGAATGACCCAGATAAAGATCTTGGCAATTCTTGGAAAATTTTCTTTTTTGACCTTTGGTGACCCCAAATAAAGATTTTGGTTTTCAGAGTTGACCCCCTGTAACCCTAGATGACCTTTGACCACCAAAAACAAAAGGGTTCTTAGTCTCGCCATAACACATCTGCATACTAAGTAATATGAAATCTATCCAAGTTTCCTTCCTCAAGATATCTTGTTAACAAAGGTTTCAAGATTTGACCCCGGTAACCCCAGATGACCTTTGATCTCCACCAAAAACAATAGGATTCTTTGTCTCCCCATAACACATCTACGTACTAAGTATGACATCCATCCAAGCTTCCTACCTCGAGATATCGCGTAAACAAGGTTTTCTAAGTTTGAACCCCTGTGATCCCAAATGATCTTTGACCTCCACCAAAAACTATAGGGTTCTTTCTCTTACCACAACGCATGTACATACCAAGTATGACACACATCCAAGCTTCCTACCTTAAAATATCGTTTTAACAAGATTTTCAGGATTTGAATCCCCGGTGACCCCAGATGACCTTTGACCCCCACCAAAAACAATGGGGTTCTTTCTCCTCATATGGCTCACCTATGTACCACGTATGAGAACTATCCGACTTTCTCTTCTTGAGGTATTGTGTTAACGAGCAAAGTGTCACAAAAACACACACGCACATACACATACACATACAAACACACACGCCATCATGAATGCATAGGTTTCTTTTATCATCAAAACCAAAAATCCAAAGTAATACGATTTCTTCAGCAACTCACAGCACTTTATCAAAAGGGCACACGAAGACAGCTTCAAACGACATATACTTGGTTCACCACTTCAACAGCAAGCAGCAAAGACTGTACATAAGTGTATACAGACCTCTTGCATACTTTTTGACAGTTATTTTTCAAACTGAATTTCTCTTTTAAACTGACAGATTTACTTTAACACAGCAAAGCCTTAAGAAGCGATTCGAAATTTTATGGAAGAGTCGATACCTTAATAGTCTAAGTTATACCAATATTCTCTACCTCTGCTTATTTTAGTGTCATCTTGAATTTTTATTTCTTCTTGGGAAACTTCGATGTGGTCCACTGTCATTCCTGTAATGTGAGACAAGTAACAGTTACCTTAATTACTCTTTATCTTTTCCAAGCTTGATTATTTTTGTTACTCAGCAAGATTGTTTAAAATTTTTCAAACCATCTTGTTGTGAAACAAATATGATAATGATTAATTAAAAAAACAAAGTGTCCATACAAACACAATGTGGTAGTGTAGCATACTTGATTCGAGGAGGGATCACATGTACATGTTTCTCCTGTGTAACCTGTTCCTACCTAGCTTATGTTGTTGCCTTATTGGAGTTTAGGGGATGTTATCCCTCAGTTTATGAGATTCTCTTGAGCAAAAGTCCTAGCCAGAGCACCAATGGTGCAGGAGATCATACCCACAACCAAGGGTCCCTGGGTTGTTGTCTTTACTATAGTATCAGCGCCATATGAGTTTAATGACCTCAAATGGCTTATCACCCCAAGTATGACTTTCGCAATGCATCTTTTGAAGTTGGTATTATTTTGCGTAACTTTATGTACGATTCAGAGTTGAAGTAAGTACAAAAATCAGTACCATACAAAGGCTCGCTGCGACAAGGAGCTGCTGCACCACGTTGGTCACTGTGTCATTTTAATGATTATGGACAATGTGATTGGCTTTAAATGTGACAGCACAAGCTGCAATCACTCGATTCACACGATTGGTTCTTGTGCATTTATCGTAGTTACGCATTGTATATTTATGTAAACACCACTTAAGAAAGCTTTTACATATATAGTTCGTAAGTATTTTGACTTACGAAAACACTTACGCAAATATTAGTTAATCCCGCCCCAAATCACTAACCAGGAATCACGGTGACAGGCTGTCAACTCTGTTTAACATTAAAGTGATACTACCTGATCAAGAATAGGGAAATACATAAGGTCTAATGTTTTTCTTTATTTGTCGATACACTAA
>WURT03237438.1:11534-26313 GCA_009936505.3 Holothuria glaberrima | reverse complement strand
GCAGAATAACAGGTCAGTGTTTAACCAATCAGAATGCAGGATTCTCAATAACGGATGGCTAGAGGTGGTAGAATCTGTTATTCATCGGCAATTAATCGTATAATGAAAGACCACTTTTGATTAATTGCATGTTTCAAATCAGCACCGATGTATATGCAATCGATTGACACACTGCTTCAATAAGTCACTTTGCACCTTAATACAACACCACACAACTGACAGTATCAGTAAAATCCCAGTTGTGACTGACCACACGCTATTTTCGAACATTTACAGTCTGATAAATAATCCGATAATAAGATGAGCCATACAAAAGATGTCCCTGTCAAATACTGTAAACAAAAATGCCTTTCAGTGACTGCAAACACCTACTTAATTGTCGTACAGCCACAGGATTCATCAATAGTTACGTACACAATAAGCACATCTGCATTTAGACAAGATAAACTTGCAAAATAATGAGGAATAAACAGTTCAGGAAATATTTAACTGCAAGACATACCCTCAGAAACGAAATAAACAGGCCCAAAAGATGGCCCAATCGTAACTAAAATCGTCCTTTATTCAAGTGGGGTAGGTTTCTCCAACTTAAAAAACCAGTTGGAGATTAAAATAGAAACATTAAGAAGACAGAAATCCACTTTTTGATTCGCATCATATGGTTGTAGGAGTTGCCGCACAGACATATTAACGTTCCAATCACATGCATACAGTGTGTCATTCATGTGCATTAAAGTTAGCAAAAAGAAACGAGTGCGGAGCATAGGTCTAAGAGTAGCCTTCATACACAACATACATTAGGATATGTAGTGCAACTGTGTGCAATGTCCGTTTCCAATGTATAGCAGTGGTGATTTCAACTGGCGTATGTAAAATCCCTGGTCTACACGCATTTGTCATGCACTGTACTATACACTGTGTGCTATACTATGCCACATCCTACATGGACATATGCACAGAGTGAGCTCCGTTGCAGAAAGCTAGACGAACAGGTTTAGGTAACATACTGTAAATGTTTAATGTCATAGACAGAGAGCAGCACTGCGTGTGTATTATGGATATTTTTCACAAGAGTTTAAAAAAAAAGAAATAAAGATTGAAACACATCGTTGCGGTATTTTTGCTCGACGCTATGATAATGATCGGTGGGAAAATTGTCAGGGCCTAGAAAGAGTTACGTACAGCCTAGGCAATAGTTGCAAATAACGGATCGGATAGTCCATTACATTATAGTTTGCATAGACCTGCATTACTGCAGAGTGCAACACAGAACTGAAGCTAGGATAGTCTGACTTATTTACTCCTGATTTCAACAATGGTTGTACCTGTAACTAGTGTGACATTTTTTTAATATGAGCAAAGAGCTATAAAATCAGGTTTGTATCAAACTCTGTCTATGAAACCCTTAATGAATTTTTAATACTTACTACAGACTTACACCAATTGGTTAGAAATTGAGTCGTAAAACCTCATCTAACTAACTACAGATTTCTGATAGATAATTTTGCATTTTTGAATGAAAGCCATGGGCTAGTATTGTCACGGCCTGAGTGCACGTTAAGCTCTAAACATTACACGGACTGACTGTGCAATTCAGGGAATTCCCGTACCAGAACAAAAGTGTGATTAATCGCAAAATATGCAATTAAATGATCAACTCATTATTCTCAAATTGACAGCTCTACACTCCATTAAACTAGTTACAGCTAGGATAATCAATTCCTGAATGATGCACTTTTTACACAGAATTACCAAAATGCCTAAAAAAAAGAAGATAAGTGAAAGGCAATATAAGGAAAAGAAAAAACTGTTAGCACGATTGAAGAGAAGTTTTGTGTCTAAGGAGCCAAATGATCCAAAAAATGAAGGGAAAAACATTGGAGGAATGCAAAATAAAGAGCACAAGAATATAAAATCAAGTCAAAATGATGTTCACACAGAAACTTGTGGAAAGGAGAAAGTCACACATGGAGTGCAAGAAAAACAAAATGATCACAACAGCCTAATAAAGGAGACAGATTTCCTACAACAACCAATGCTAACTCAAACTCAATCTACCACTAACTCTGATATTGTGACACAATGGAGACAAAAACAGAACAGAAAACAAAAGGAGAAAATCAAAGAAAAACACAGGGTGTACAAGCGAAATATTCGGCAAAAACAGTCTAAAGCTGAAGTTCAAAAACGGAGGCAGATTAACAGGGAGAATATGCAAAACAAGAGAAGAAATGAGTCACAGGTATTAAAGAATCAAAGAAAACTTTCAAACAGATATCACATGAAAATGAAAAGGCAAACTGAAACAAAAGAGCAAGCACAGAAACGAAAAGACCATAATAAAAGGCATATGCTGGAAAAAAGAAAATGCGAAACAGAAGAAAAGGCAATGGAAAGACGAAACTGTAATAAGAAGCACATGCAGGAGAAAAGAGAAAATGAAACTGAGGAGCAGACACAGGAAAGAAAAAACTGGAATAAGAGGCACATGCATAAGACAAGAGAAAATGAAACAGAGGAGCAGGCACAGAAAAGAAAAAACTGGAATAAGTGGCTGATGCAGGGGAAAAGGAGAAAGGAAACAGAGGAGCAGGCACAGGAAAGAAGAGCCAGTAACAGGAGGCACATGAAGGGGAAAAGAGAAAATGAAACAGAAGAGCAGGCACAGAAAAGAAGAGCCAGTAACAGGAGGCACATGAAGGGGAAAAGAGAAAATGAAACAGAAGAGCAGGCACAGAAAAGAAGAGCCAGTAACAGGAGGCACATGAAGGGGAAAAGAGAAAATGAAACAGAAAAGTCTACACAAAATAGGAAGAAAGTCAACAGGGAGCACATGAGACATATTAGAGAAGGAGCATCTAAAGAGGAACACCAGAGACAAAAGGCAATCCAAAAGAAATGCATGCAGAAACTCAGACAAGGCCTGAGTATGGAGGAAGTAAATATGAGAAAGAAAGTAAAACAAGACCAAATGCAAAAACTTAGACAGGAAAGTTCAAAAGAGAAGAGAGAAGAACGAAGAGGACTAAGCAAGGACTACATGAAACAGCTAAGGAAAAGGGAAACAAAGAAACAAGCAATACAGAGGAGAAAAATCAATCAACAACACATGCAAAAAGTAAGGGAACGAGAAACACAGGAGGAGGCACAATACAGGAAGACACAAAATAGGGAAAACATGAAGCAAAAAAGGATGCATGAAACAGTGCAACAAACCAACAGAAGAAGGCATTTTAACTGTCTTAACATGAAAAAATTGCGACAGCATGAGAATTCTGAAACATATGAAAACAGGCGGCTAAAAAACAGACAACGAAATCAGAGGAGGAAGGCTGCAAATCCATCAATTCTACTTTTTGTACGAATTCGAGATAGAAAAAGGAAAAGACAGGCAAGGAGATCTGTTAATCTAAATGGCAGACTGCAACAACAAAGGCAAACCACATGGCAGAGGCTATCAAGTTACAGAAAAAACAGATTGAAAAAACAAAAAGAAAAGATGCACCTACTTAAGGCTGCACATCTTGCCAAAATTAACAAAGCAAGAAAAAACTTCCAATCAAAAGTGAAGGAGGGGCCAATCTACACCTGTACAAGCTGCCATCGGCTGATGTACAAACATTCTGTAACCTCTGTTATCTTGGAAAAACTACAAAATTCAGAGAATGCACAGGTTGTATTTGAGGAGAACAATTTGGTTTACAGTGTTGCTGGGAAACTATGGCTATGCCATACATGCAAAGGTTCCATCCAAAAAGGCAACATTCCCTGCCAGTCAGTGTATAATAACCTTACATTGGAACAGATTCCTCAAGAATTAGCACAACTTAATGAAATGGAGAGAAGGCTCATCTCTTTGAGAATTCCTTTCATGAAAATGGTGGCTCTGCCCCGAGGAGGCCAGAAGTCAATTCATGGTCCTGCAGTAAATGTTCCTGCAAAATTAAATGCTGTTTGTTCTCTCCTTCCACGACTGCCTTCTGAAATGGCACTGATACCACTGAAATTGAAGAGAAAACTCCTCTACAAAGGATATTACATGTATCAGGATATCAGACCAGAGAAAGTGATGACAGCATTAAACTGGCTGAAACAAAATAATGTCCACTACAGGAATGTCACAATCAATGAAGATTGGGGGAAGCAAAGTGAAGGAACTGAACTGTGGGATGCTATGACAAATTCTAATATTGAGCCAAAAGATCTACCTTCACAGCAGAAAAGTACCCAACATCTTCCTCAGAAGACTACCATTCAGTGTGATGCTGTTCAAACAAAACTACCTTACCAACCTCCTCTTCAGAAAGCTATGACAGAGCCTGATGTTGATGCCCCAAAAATACCTCAACAAAAATGTTCAGAACCGCTTGCATTAAAGGATAACACACAATCTGGAGTCAACAAAAAAACAGTACGTCAACAAGAACCTTCAAAACGCCTCCCACTGAAGGCTAATACAGAATCTGATATTGGGACAGAAAAAGCACATCAACAGGTGAGTTACCAACCCCATATACTGCAAACTGCAGGAGGGTCTGATGCTGGGCACAAAGTAATTCAACAGGAACATACCCAACATTTTCAACTGAAAAGTACAGAAGCTCAGCATGTAACCATCAAGGGTTCTGCACAGAAGACATTTCAAAGTATGTTTCATCTCAAGCAGCTTGCACAAGAACAGGGCTACTATGTTGTTGATGTACCAGGAGATGGCAATTGCCTTTTTCACTCAGTTGCCATGCAAATTCAGCCCTCTCTGGATCATGCTACATTGAGGCAACTTGTTGTTTTACATCTTGAGGAACATCCCTACAACCACCTTGGTAACCACCTCAGTGAATATTTAGTACAAAGTCCCAACTCTTCTCAAACCTTACCTCCTGAAGCACGATGGGAAAGGTACCTTGCACAGATGGCTCAGCATGCATGGGGGGATGCTATCTCTTTACAAGCTATTGCAGATATGCTAAGAGTCAGCATTAAGGTCATCTCTACTGACAACCCCAACACACCCATAATCACCCCTCAAGATACATCCATTCAAGTCAAACAGACTATCAATTTGGGTCTTATTTCAGAAACACATTTTACAGCCTTAAAACCCATTCCCATGATGCAGTTGGGTGAATTTACTAAACGACCAAACTACAGTAAAAATGGTAAAAATACAACCTCTGATGACAAGGAGAATGAAAATGAAGCTGCATTTGAAGAGACAGAAGAGACAAAGCAGACAGCTGGGCTGGCAAATTCCTCCTGTCAACAGCCAGACCCAGACTGGGAAAATTCAGTGTCTGAAGTTGCTCCTTCAGAGGGAGAAATGCTCATCACAGATGTGCTCTCTAAAAAGCCAAACCCCTGTGCTGGTAAAAATACAGCATCTGATGACAAGGAGAATGAAGATGAAGCTGCATTTGAAGAGACAAAACAGACAGCAGGGCTGGCAAATTCCTCCTGTCAACAGCAAATACATGACTGGGAAAGTTCAGTGTTTGAAGTTGCTCCTTCAGAGGGAGAAAAGCCTTTGAAAGATGAGCATTCTCAACAACCAAACTACAATGATGGTCAAAGGAAAACCTCTGATGACAAGGAGGATGAAGATGAAGTTGCATTTGAGGAAAGAAGAAAGACAGCAGGGTTGGCATATTCTTCCTGTTTACAGCAAGACCTAGACTGGGAAAAGTCAATATTTGCAGTAGCTCCCTCAGAGGGAGAAAAGCCTATTTCTTTCTTCACAGATCCATTTTTTGAGGAGATGGCAAATCCAGAAAAATATCCATCTGGACAAATGGGCTTATCAAAGAAAAGACTCATTCCAATAACAATCAGACGTTTCTTCAACCAGCGACTTTTGGATGCAGATGGTCGATTTGCAAGGGATATTGATTATTTATTTGCAGCACAATATGCAACAGAAAATAAGCAGGTGAAGAGTGATGTTGGTATTTGTCTTAGACAAACCAGAGGCACATCAATGGCTGATGGTAATGTTACTGCTGGTATAGTGAAAGATGACAACAAAATTCAAGAGATCATTAGAAAAGATCAGGCCTTCAAGTTCTTGAAGAATGTTCGTGGCTCACCTGCTTACTGGCAGAAGACGCTCTATGATCTCCTGGCCATGATAAGACAGCTTGGCATACCAACATGGTTTTTCACTCTTTCAGCTGCAGACCTTGTATGGCCTGATATTATCCAAAGCATTGGCAACCAGTACAGATACACTTTCACAGATGAAGATGTTCTTTCAATGACCTGGGAAGAAAAGTCCAAGTGGATCAGACAAAATCCAGTGACTGCTGCTAGACATTTCCAGTATCGCTTGGAAAGGATCATGTGTGACTTTATCCTCAGTGAAGCTGCACCACTGGGACTAGTGACAGATCACTTCCACGTTATTGAATTTCAAGCACGAGGGTCACCCCATACACATGGACTCCTCTGGGTCAAAGGTTCTCCTGTGTTTGATGAAGATAGTGACAATGACATCTGTGAATTCATTGACAAGTACATTACTTGCTCCAAACAAGCATCAGACAACAATGTCAAGGCACTGGTTGAACGGTTTCAAACACACCATCATTCCTCCAGTTGCAGGAAATACAAAAAGATGCCTTGTCGTTTTCTCTTCCCAAGACCTCCAAGCAGTAAAACCCTCATTTCTAGAAAGCCTAAGGATGACAAAAATGAACCAAGTAAAGCAACTGCTCGAGCTGTTCTCAAAGTTGTACGAGCTGAAATTGAAAAGGGTTGTTGTGGCAATCTTTCTGAGGTTCTAAAATCAGCTCATGTAAGCAAAGAAACATATGAATCAGCCCTGAAAATCTCCAATCATGGGAGTACTGTAGTGCTTAAAAGGGACCTGAATGAGGTGTGGACCAATAACTACAACCTTGAACTACTGCAAACCTGGAGGGCAAATATTGATGTTCAATTCATCCTTGATCCATATGCCTGCATCATGTACATAGTCAGCTACATGATCAAGGGGGAGAATTGTGTTGGGGATCTCCTCAAGGCTGCTGCAAAAGAGTCTTCTTCCAGTGATGTTAAAACGCAAATGAAGAAAGTAGCAGCCGCCTTTCTAAACTCAAGGGAGGTTTCAGCACAGGAAGCTGTGTACAGGCAACTGTCCATGCCTTTGAAAAAGTCCAGTCGACAGGTTGTCTTCATCAACACTAATCCAAAAGAGAAAAGGGTAGCGATGCTGAAAAAGAAAGATATTATTGACAAGATGGAAGATGATGATGAAGATATCTTTCAAACCAGCCTTTTGGACAGGTATCAAGCACGACCTAACAGTTTGGAAGGTGTGACTCTTGCTGAGTTTACTGCCTCCTACAGACCAATTTATACAAAAAGTGCCTCAGAAGAACAGCAAGACTCAGAAGGCCGGAAACTTCATCTCAAGCATGGGCTAGGCATGATTGCCAGAAGGAAAAAAGATGCCGTCATAAGATACCACATGCCCAACATTACAAAACATGAAGAAGAGTTTTTTCGAACTCTGTTGATGCTGTACCTACCCTGGCGGAAAGAAGCTGAGATGAAGGGCAACTGTGTTACTTACTTGGAAGCATTTGAAGCAAACAGGACAGCTATAGAGGCTGTGGAAAAAAAGTACAGTCATAATACTAGTACCATTGAGCAAGCCCATGAGATGTTCTCTAAGAGTGGCCCCCCTGAGCACATATGGGCACAAATTGCACCTGAGGCAGAACAGCAGAATGATGATGACCTATCTCATGGAAATGAGGAATTGCGTTGTATGGAACCTGAGGATTTAGTGGCAAACGCTGCAATCATTGAAAATGAAATCTCCAATGAGCCCACCATTATGGAAGCCATATCTGCCAAATTCACAGCAGAGACTGTTGAGGGTCTGATGACCAGAGATTTTTACCTCAAAGCCATGAGGGGCCTGAACACCCAGCAGAAAACCATTGTTGACTTCCACCGAAGATGGGTAAAGAGTTTGATATCATCATTGAGAGAAGGGAGAGTAATCCCACCCTATCACATATTTATGAGTGGTCCTGGAGGAGTGGGCAAAAGTCATGTCATTAGACTTGTGCATTATGAAACTATACGTTTACTGAGATGTGCTGGCGTCTGCAATCCTCAAGATGTGCCTGTATTATTACTCGCACCAACTGGCACAGCAGCTTTCAACATAGGAGGTATGACCATTCACTCAGCATTGCTACTGTCTCCATCAAATTCCAGGCAGTTCATACCCCCATCTGCTGAGCGCCTTAATACCCTAAGAGAAAGACTCTCAAATCTTAAATTAATCATTATTGATGAAATATCCATGGTTGGGTCAAATTTACTGATGATGATACACAAATCATTATCTTATATCATGGGCTCAACAAACCTATTCGGCAATGTTGCTGTACTAGCTGTGGGTGACCTTTATCAGCTTCAGCCTGTCCGTCAGAAGCATGTGTTTCTTCCACCTACTGATGTGACAGCTCAGTTTGCTGACATTTGGAAAAGTAACTTCAAGTATTTTGAGTTATCTACAGTTATGAGGCAAAGAGATATAGAATTTGCTGGATTGCTTAATAGAATGCGAGTGGGTGAATTGACAGAAGAAGATATTTTTGTTCTCAGGTCAAGGGACATTATTAATCACCCTGACTACCCTCGAGATGCCATGCATGTGTACACAACAAATGCTGATGTTGATGACCATAACGAGGAGAAGCTAGGACAGCTGGAGACAACAAAGCACACACTACCTGCCTTGGACAACTGTAGAGATAAGCACACTGCACAGCTTCATGTGTCACCAAGTACAAAGCACACTGAAACTGGTGGTCTCAGACAAATGCTGAAAATAGCAAAGGGAGCTAAAGTGATGCTTACCTCCAATATTGATGTTAGCGATGGTCTAGTCAATGGAGCAGTAGGTGTTGTAGTAGGCTTTATCCTCAGGGATGAATATGTCCACAAGGTGATGGTGGAATTTAATGACGAAAGAGTTGGTCATCTCGCACAGCAACACAGCCCATACAGTACTGACTACCCATCTGCCGTGCCAATTCCAAGAGTTGAGGCAGTTTTCTGTGTTGGCAAAAGAAAGAGTGTACAAATGTCAAGAAGGCAGTTTCCTCTGACCCTTGCATGGGCTTGTACTATTCACAAGGTGCAAGGTATGACGATGCCATCAATTGTAGTTTCTATGACAGGGCGTTTTATGCCTGGCCAAGCCTATGTGGCATGCAGTCGTGTAACATCATTGTATGGGCTACACATAGTGCACTTCAACCCCCTAAAGGTCAAAACTAATGAATTGGTGAGAGAAGAAACATCCCGCCTACAAACTTGCACACTTGAAATACAACCATGTGACCCCATTTCCTACCAACCACCTGAAGTACTATCTGTATCAAGCCTTAACATCAGGTCTTATGACAAATACCAAAACGAGTTGATGCTTGCTAATATCACTGCTGATGTGATGTGTTATCAAGAGACAAAGATAACCACTGAAAGTATTCACAAGACGGCCACATTTCCAGCAGGGTATCATCATTCCCATCAGTATACAACAAGCAACAACTATCATCATCATGGTTTACTATGCAGCTTTTCCCCTGATCTTAAAGTAGAAGTCATACCTGACAAGCGCCCTCTCAAAATAGAGTATCAAGCATTCATCGTTACCAAATTTCCTACAAGATTTTTGCTGATTAACTTGTACAGATCCCCAAGAGTTGCATGGCTTGAACTTAGAAGGGAATTGGAGGTAATGCTAGCAACCTTACCACATCAGGGTCTGCCTACAATTATACTGGGTGATTTTAATGAAGATCTGCTGTCAACACATGCCTCAAGAAGTAGACTTCCCAAACTGATGAATCAAAATGGTTTTCATCAACTAGTTAAGTCACAAACAACAGATCAAGGTTCCTTGCTAGATCACATCTACTTCAACAGTACAGAAAAATTTACCACCAGATGCAGGGTTGTTGATGCATACTTTAGTGACCACGATTTTGTAATTTTTCAATTTTCATCCACCCACACCTCACTTAATGAAGAATAGATCTTCACATCCACATCATGAGGAAGCATCAGTTCCTGATTTGTTTTCAAAATCTTATGGGTATTGAGAGGAGCTTAATTAACAAATTTTCAGTGCAAGATGAAATCAGAAAAAGTGATCAGCAACCAAATATTTGCAGTACAAGATGTGAAGATGTCATTAACCCTCTTGGCAGTGGCCAATTGTCAGAACAAACTTCTTCCCTCATGTGCCAAAAAAGACTACAGATACAATGATACATTTATTCAAGGGTGAGAAAAACTATTGATATTAAAAAACTGTATTGTAACACACATTGGAAAGCATATGTGGACAAGGGATACTTTCCACCATTAAAGTAAAATCTTCAAGTAGAATTTTCAAAAATTGTCTGGCAGAACTAAAAGAAGTTCAAAATATTTTTGGAATATAATACTCACTGATTTATGATATTTTGTATTATAAATGTATTACTGCAGTTAAACACAAATGTTTTCAAATTATTTTCATTAATTTACATTTATTTCACAGGCACTGACATTTCACAGGTTAAAGAGAAGTGCAGCTTGTCTATTCTATTCATCTCATGCAACAGATAATTCTTTTGTTAGCCACTGCTGTTTATCAGAGATTTACCAACATCCATCAAATGGTATCTTACTTACCAGCATGGGTAATGCTTTCATCGTTCATGTTCATGGTACGTAATGCATTGCCAACAAAATAACGCATGATATAGAAAAAGACCCAAAGAAATATATGTTTATACCTACTAATGAAAATACAAACTAATGAAAATGGTAGGTTACTTTGGAGAAACAAGGTAGTTTCTAGTCCGCATGCTATTTTAACTTTAAGGGTAAAAACTGTCACACATACTGAGCAAGGTGCAATTGTATAAACTAAAAGGTAACAGAAGTTGTAAAGTGCAGGTAACTTCCCTTAAAAAGTGACAGACATCATTTTTCCTGCAACATCAACAGTCCCATGAAACAAATACAAATTGTAAAAACTATAGTGTCCCTACACGTACAAAGAGCTACAGTAGAGAGAAAGAGATGACTACCTATTAACCATTTTCTCATGCAACAAACAGATCTTATCCAAATTTGTGTGTTCATGCTTTACAGCAGCGGTTCTTAACCTGGAGGTCGTGACCCCCATGCGGGTCATTTGGTGTTTTCCGGGGGGTTATGAAGGGTTTGGCAGGTTAGTCACATTTTACTAGGAATTTGTGTAATCACAGATTGGACAGGTGGAATAATTATACCATTCTACCTACATATTAATCTATTCTTCCCTGAAGAATGACATGAGTTTTGTTCAAAGTTTTGAATTTTTCTCTGATTATAACAATGGTGTGACTACAGTACTCAAGTTTTTAATGAATTTTGTGCTAGTATGAATGGGATTCCAATCCCATTGACTAAGTACTGCTAGACATCTAGACATCATGTACAGTAAATACATCAGGCTGTTTTGTCAATTTCTGTGTCAGAGGTCAAGGTAGTAGATGGAACTGATTAAGGGGTCGTAGGGACAAAAAGGTTAATTACCGCTGCTTTACAGAAAAAAGAAAATTCATACGTAATTATTCTAGTCAAGCTTCAGCTTAAAGGGTGTACTGTGAATTCACGTCTGCAGAGGTTCTAACTGAAGAGACAAATAGATTAAGTTTACTGTATATCTCGTGCAAATTTTCAAAGTCAAACCATTGACATCATGTTACTGTTATTTACATCAACAGGTTCAAGATGACTGAGAGAGCCACACCACTACACTATTGTCTGTTAATTGATATGACAATGCATTGATCCTAAACATTGCTGCAAGTTCTGTGGGCCAAGCATGGGCCAGTCCATTAGAATATTAGCGACAGTTGGTTATCAACTGAACAACAGATGGATCTTTTTATCAATTCTCAACAGCAATTCAATACAAAGGAAGCTTGTCACCAATGAGATTAAGTGCCTCCCAAAGGAAAGTCTACTGTGACATGCATAAACATAAAATGAGGTTTCTAACCATCCTAGGTAATGATTCTATGGCATTTGATACCATTCACTTATGAAATGCACATTTTCCAGAGGAGTATAGGAATATTTCAATTTCCACTACTCCCATCTAACATGCTATGTATAGATTTCAATAACATAGACATTTCTTTTGGCATGAATAAACTGACTGATGTTCATTGTTTTGAATTCTACAAACGTCAAAGTTATGGTGCTATCACATTCAAAAGGACGTGTAAAAGGGCCAAGTCTAGAATATTCAAACGTATTTGTATGCAAAGATTTACATGAAGGTTGTGTAAAAGGGTGTTGTCATCATTAATGGTGTTTGTTTGTTTTTTTTTGTTTGTTTGTTTTTTTTTTTTTACAATACAGGTCCATACATGAAAACCTACAAAGCAGAGATATCACTTTACCATTTCTAATCCTTTGACAAGAAGAAATGACATTTTTTGTATAATGTCTTCCATCTAAGGAATTGACAGAAGAAGCCGGGTCATTATACTAGCCATCACATACTACAGCACATGTCTCCATGAACTACATACGTATGAAAGCAGTGTGCCTCAAATGTCCCAGTATTGTATCACACCTTTAACTAAACAGGGTAAGGCATTAAAGTCCTTTCACATAAAATAATAAATGATATGTTAATAACTGTGATGCAAAAATCTAAAAAACTGCTTCCTACTGGTACTAGATGCTATAGATATTTCAGCAACCAGTTTAAATAATTACTTTGTATGGCATCATTTCCATCTTTCATTTTTCTCATCTGCTCAATATCAATATATATATTGCTATCACATTCAAAAGGATGTGTAAAAGAGCTAAGTCTACAATATTCAAACATATTAGTATGCAAAGATATACAAACATAAGGTTGTGTAAAAGGGTGTTGTCATCATTAATGGTGTTTTCTCTTTTTTCTTTTGTTCGGGGTATGACATAAAACTGTTCCCAGGTGGGGTGAGGAGGTAGTGTGTGGCCAGTAATTTGTCCCCAACTATAGCCTATAAAATGCGCACAAGAGACCGTTATTACTCATCCCATGACTGGCAGGTTGTCGGCACCACAGAACCGACCTAGCCCCTCCATGATTTGACCCCCTGTGGGCTGGGGGTTGTAGAATATGCCCACAGTGTTCCCCGCCTGTCGTAAGAGGCGACTAAAGGGAAGGACTTACACCGCATTTGAACTGTATTTGAAACTGAACTTAAACAAGTATTTGATACCGTATTTAAACCTTACAGTAGTTGTTTTATCTGGTTAACACTATATAACACAATCGTGTTGATGTGTCATTAAATCTGATCTTACTTTACAATACAGGTCCATACATGGAAATCTTCAAAGCAGAGATATCAAGCTCATTCACCATTTCTAATCCTTTGACAAGAAGAGGTGACATTTTTTGTGGTCTTACACTGAAGGAACTGACAGAAGATGCCGGGTCAGTACATACTGTGTCATATACCAGCCATCACATACTGTAGTACATGTCTCCATGAACTACATATACAAGCAGTGTGCTTCAAAAGTCTCTACAGTATTGCAATCACACCAATAACTAAACAAGGTTAGTCACTTTCACATACAATGATATGTTAATAACTGTGATGTTAACATCTAAAAACTGCTTCCTACTGGTACTACATACTGTAGATATTTTGGCAACCAGTTTAAATAATCACTTTGTAAGGTTTAATTTCCATCTTTCATTTTTCTCATCTGCTCAATACGAACATTTGATTTACCTTTGATCTTTTTCAGGTACAGACATGATGTACAGCAGATAAATGATGTGCAGCTTTAATTTGTTTGTTGTTCATAACTACTCCCATGCAGCACCAAGCACAAACCTTTTAAAGGATCGACTAGTTCATTTTTTTATCTGAAACCCTTTGCTTACTACATGCTTCCTGGCAGTTTACTTGAACTGATACAACTGTTACCATACTAACTCGTATGTCTTAGTAGGTAAGAATGTTTCCACTTCAAGACAAAAAGAAGTCACCTACTACCTAAACTTGTGGCATGAGCAAATCTTATCCAAATTTGTGTATTTATGCTTTGCAGAAACAAGGAAATTCATAATAATTATCATGTGTCATGTATCATGTGTTCAGCTTACAGGCTTTACTGTGAATTCACTTCTGCAGAGGTTCTCACTTAAGAGACAAATATGTATATTAAGTTTATATCTCATGCAAATTTTCAAAGTCAAACCATTGACATTATGTTACACTAATAATTAACTCAACAAGTTCAGGATGACTGAGAGAGACACACCACTACACTATTGTCTGTTAATTGTTATGACAAAAAATTGATCCTAATTGCGGCTGCAAATTCTGTGGGCCGAGTATGGGCCAGTCCATTAGAATATTAGCGACAGTTGGTTAATTATCAACTGAACACCAGATGGATCTTTTTATCAATTCTCAACAGCAATTCAATACAAACGAAGCTTGTCACCAATGAGATTAAGTGCCTCCCAAAGGGCAAGTCTACTGTGACATGCATAAACATAAAATGAGGTTTCTAACCACCCTAGGTACTGTACGGTATGTAATTGTTTCAGAGTACTTTACACTCAGATACATTTGATTCTATAGCATTTGATATCATTCACTTATGAAATGCACATATTCCAGAGGAGTATAGGAATATTTCAATTTCCACTACTCCCATCTAACATGCTATGTATAGATTTCAATAACATAGA
>WURT03237438.1:0-11434 GCA_009936505.3 Holothuria glaberrima | reverse complement strand
GCAGTGTGCCTCAAATGTCCCAGTATTGTATCACACCTTTAACTAAACAGGGTAAGGCATTAAAGTCCTTTCACATACAGTTATATGTTAATAACTGTGATGTAAAAAAAAAAAAACTGCTTCCTACTGGTACAACATACTGTAGATATTTTGGCAATCAAGTTTAAATAATCACTCTGCAGGGCTTAATTTACATCCATTTTACAGGTACAAACATGATGTGCAGCAGACAAATGATGTGCAGCTTTAATCTGCCGGTTCTTCATAACTAATTCCACGATGCAACAAGCACAAACCGACAGTTTGGAAGGAGTGACTAGCTCATTATTCATCTGCAATCCATTGCTTGGGACATTCCTCCCGGTAGTCTACTTCAACTGAGACAACTGTTACTATAGTAACTTGTATGTCTTAGTACAGTAGGTGAGAAATATTTCCAATTCAGGACAAAAAGAGGTTTGCCTACTACCTAACTTTGTGGCATGAGCAGATATTATCCAAATTTGTGTGTTCATGCTTTGCAGTAACAAGGAAATTTACATATATATATTCTGGTCCTCAGCATAAAGGATATTGAATTGTAACTTGTATGATTTTTTTTCAAGCCTTAGAATGTGAGAAACATTCCCACATCAGGACAAAAAATGGTCTACCTTCTTCTCTACCTGGTGGTGCATGTTATTCAAATTTCTATGTTCATGCTTTGCATAAATAAGGTTATTCATACAAATTTTCTAAAAAGTAATCATGCTCAAACACATATATGAACATTCATAATTTTCTTCTACAGTAATTCTCTTTAAAGGGTCTGGGAGGAAATTGAGCTGGCATTTGATACTGCATACAGTAGATACCACCTGATGGTATTTAAATTAATCACAAATATTATATATTTCCATATGCTTCTTATTATTTGGTTTACCTTTGATCATTTGCAGGTACATGGTGCATAACAGGCAAATAATGTGCAGTTTTAATTTGCCTGTTCCTTTAACACTACTTCCACAATGTACCAGGTACCATATCATTTGAAAGGATCAGCTAGTGCTATTTTTATCTGATGCCCCTTGCTTTATACTATATGACATACCTTCCAGCAGACTCAACTGTAACTATAGTAACTAGCATGATGCTTTCTTCCAACTCTTAGAAGGTGAGCAACATTTTTATCATGAAATGTAACATTTAAAAGTTGCAAGCAAATCATCCCTGGCATCCTCAGGGCTTCTAAAATCTGTCCCATAATATAATGCAATAAAAGAGGGTCACTCACCATGAATCTTTTAAAAAAATTACCAGCTTATTTCTGATTTTTACTGATTTAAGCATACGTTCAGTCCACTCCAACTGTTACAACTTGGATGATGGTTCCTCCATTTCATAAGCTTGTAAAAGGTAAGACAAGATTGCCAAGTATTAAAAAAAATAAAATTTTTCATGTCCCTGCCATACCCAGACAAAAAATCATGCTTTTACTTCTTTTGGAAATGTCTACAAAGAGAATTAAACACTTTCTGTCTACACAGTAGTTAAGAAATTGATTGAAAACATACAGTCATGAATCATGGTTCTGATTGATGGTTCCCTCAAATAGGCTACTATGGTTTATAAAGTTTTGATACTACTACTGTAGCACGAGTATGGCACTTGCAATGGATTATTCGATGGCTTCTACAGTATGTTCCCGGTCTTTACCCAGGGTGCAATATAAGTGACAGCATTGTAAAGTCCTTTAAAAATTGCTAACACAGACCTCAAAAATGGCCCTGATGCCCCCATAGTTTGCCGTCAGTTCTGTGTCACACAATTTCACTCACACTTTACTAAAACTTCTGAAACTTACTAGTAAAGTTAAAGAAAATATTGGGAAGGTTTGTTGAGAGTCTATTACCATGCAACCATAGAAATGTGTTTAAGGTGTACCAGAGTGGTGTAATGAAAAGATTGCTACCAGAGTCACCATTATCACAATTTTGAAAAGGCTCTGACATGCACAGTCTTTATCACTTCCATATACAAATTTCATTAGATATGAGTAAACATGGTATAAGTAGTTAACAATTTACTGTTCACTTACTTCACGCAATGTGGTCCTGAATTACCCAAAGGACTGAGTAAAAAAAAAATGACTAAAACAAGCAAATTGAAAAAACTTCCTGAAAACAATAGGAATTCTTGGTAATATTCAATTCAAATTTAGCACCAAATGTAGAACTAATTTTCATCTAGCCCACCTTACATGAGCAAGAATTTTTCGAAGGGGAGGGGGCACACCCTCCCTTTAGATGCCTCCCCCAGGACGATGATAAGTGTCATCTGCCAGATCAGAGATAAGCCCTGGACAAAGTTTTGACCTGTGGAGAACACTGTGTTCACATACTGTACCATGTGAGAGGGTTTTCATGAACTTTCTGTGGCTCTGAGTTTGAGAAAACATGAAAAGGAACAAGGGTAGCAAGGTTTATGTAGATGACAACAATCTTGACAAAGCTGCCCTTTCTCCTCTGTGTAACTAGGCACCACACTGTGCAAGAGAGAAGGGACAATGCCTTTCCTCAGCACCTACAGTGCCACTGACCTGCAAGTTGTATAATGACTATCAAATGACCTTTCATAGAAAAAAGGTTCTCCACCCCTGGAATACCTGTAAACCTTTCTGATTGCATCATCTATTTCCTTTACACAGGTTCGGCAATTTTAGAACATCATCCATTGACTTGTTCTATCACCAAACTTGAAGACCATGAACAGGAGCTCTGTGTATATCTATGGGTGTAAAAATAGAAAAACTATTTTGAAGGAAAAAGGGCATTGGCTATACATCTTCAACCAAGAGGTGTATTTTGTGGTATATTTTGAGGAATATCCAGGTTAGGCTTTGTCAACGAACCTTTTCACCTACTGTAACAAAATGTTCTTGATAGCCAGCCACAAATTATGGAAGATAAAGATAATGCCTGAAGCAATTACATTTACCTTTGGCACATTATGGACTACAGTATGACTATTGTATAATTTACATTGACCAGGATGTAGGTACACACTGTACAGTCTAAGTGTGCCTAAAATAAAGTCAGCTAAAATAACTACTGTATGAAAAATACCAAAATTTATCACAATATACAGTACTGAACATTCAGGCCTAGATTTTAAGGAAATATTATGGTTGTCCATCGGACAATCTGTCTGCAACTTTTGGTTGTCCGAAAGGAAATTTAGTTGCCCAAAAGCAAATTTTGCAGTGAGTGTTGAAGTCATTTGTTGTCTTTTTGCATGAACTTCGATCGTCCAGTGGACAACCAACCCTGTACTCTTCGGTTGTCCCTCACGGATTTTGGTTATCTCGGGTGACCGGCCGTCTGTTAAAATCGAGCCCTGACATCCGCATAAAACGTACATGCCAAATTGATACATTTTCAACAATTTCAGTAAAAAGTTTTTCAACACTGCAAGACTTCTGCCTGAATGAAAAGGCTTTACAAATTTTAAGCAAAATACTTATAATTGTTCATCTCATGGTTCATTTGCAGTTGTTATTACATAGACCACATAGTTTTCATAGACTGCGATGAAGATTTTTGGATGTTCCATCATCTTCTGCGATAGTAGCATACATACATAAAAGATACAGTATGCCTGCTATCACCGGCAAAATCATCACCACAAAAATGTGCAACTAGCAAAACTTCGGACATGAAAGAAAATACCCACTTTCATTCGTTAATTGAATGTATCCTAAACGTAGAGTACATGATGCCTGTGGAGTGGACGAAGTTTTGTATTCAGTTCATTGCTTTAAATGCTAAGCCCTGTAGCCATAGCCTCTGTGCGGGCTGCGGGATACTGTAGGCCTCGATTTTATTTAAATACAGAAAGTTTTCAACATGTGTTGCAAAGAATTGCTACAACTGTAATTAGCCTACAGTACAGATGTTTCACATGTGTGCCAGGGCCTTCCTTTTGAAAGGTGAACAATACACAGTACCCACTGTATTGTAGTTGACATTTTTACATTCATTGTAGTGATTGTGCATGTATACAAGCACTTGCAGCTGTACATTATTTCACGGGTCAGCCAATTTGCGGTGCAAACTTGTTGGTTTATCAACTAAATCTTCTTTGCTGATTTCACTGTTTTTTGTGAGTAATAAAGTAAAAGAACTACTGACAAACATTTCAGGCTACTCATCAAGTTTGTGAGGGTGTTGCCTGCATGGATTTTCATGAAATAGTTTGGGCTTTTTCACAAATGATATCTACAGTAGAGCAAAATTACACATCAATGTTTTTTGGCTGATATCGTCATACTGTATCTTAACAACCCTATATACTTCATACCTTCTTTCAAAAAATGATGGAAACTTGCAATAATATTGTTAAATTGCAAAGAAGTGGCAAATATTAAATGTTATGACTGAACTCAAGATACTGTACTCTTTGGGGAGTTGCACCCCAAGAAAACATAAGTGTACATGTATTCAATAAAATGTGTAAAAATTATTGTCATCATTTCCTTCATTTATCCACATTCTCTGTAAATAACAAAAGCAAATCAAATGCTGATAACACTAAGCTAGGAAAGTAAATAATAAGAGGGATGCTTATATTAGAAAAGGACTTAGGTTAGGATAGGTTATCTACTTGGACTCAGACTTCGCAATTTATGTCTTTTAATGCTGATAAATGCAAAGTTCTTCACTTTGGACCTAAAAATTTGAGGTATAATTATACCTAGTCCTCAGTAAAGGACTGTGTGTCATTTGCCCAGAGCTCACTATACACAGTCCTTAATACACCTATTGAGAATAGCGGGAGGATCGACCGTCTTTATGATGGTTGATATTGACTTTCTTCTTGCAGCAAATTTTGGACATAAAATCTTAATTTACTACCATCACTTCTCTTCTCCAGATCTTACAGGAGCATTGCAGTTGTTTTTGATCACTGAGATCTTCCGGAAAGGGCCAAAAGTTTGAAATGAAATCAGCAACTTTTTCGCGCCAGAAAATTTACTGTGTGACTAAGGAACTTCTCTATTACGTCATGATCGAATGTTTAAATTGGAATGACTATGTGTATGTATAGGACCAACAGAAATCAAATGTTCTGTATGACGTCACAATGTGACGCACATGGCATTCTGATATCAAAAAATATTTCTAACGCTACAGTAAATTTAAACGAAGTGGCAAAGTTGATGATTTTATTTCAAATTTTCGGAACTTTTCAGAGGTTGAAAGAGATGAAAAACAACTGTAATATTAGTGTAAGATATGAAAGAGGCATGGCAGTAAATAAAGATTTTAGGTCCTAGCTTTGCTGTAAGAAGAAAATCAATTTCGACCAGCACCATGCTGGTCAAAGACCCCAGGTTTTCAATTGAGCGTAGTAAGGACCATGTATAGGGAGCTATCGGCGACCGGCTATACACGTTCCTTTACTGAGGACTAGATTATACCATGGCTGGTAGTATGTTGAGAAATTGTGACTGCTGGAAAAGATGTAGGTGTTGTCATTTCAAGTGAACTAAAGCCTTCTAAGCAGTGTGCAGGGCTCTGCTGCTGCTAAGGCAAATAGGATGCTTGGATTTATCAAGGGGAATTTCAGTAATTATAATTTAGATATTGTGTTGAATCTGTATGTTGGTTAAGCCATATCTTGATTTTGCTGTACAGGCTTGGAATCCAAAATTAATGAAAAGGACAAGTTTCTTTTAAAGCAGATTCAGAGGAGGTCCACTCGGCTTATCCCTGAAGTGCGTGATCTCCCTTATCAGGATAGGACTTAAATGTCTGGTACTTACTACTGTATACTCTTGAGTTATAAAGTAACAAGGAATAGAGGAGATATGCACATGTTTTCAAATTTCTTTCAGGTAGTAGTGGTAGTGGTAGTGGTGGTGGTGGTAGTAGTAGTAGTAGTGAAATGGCCAGTACCGCTGACAATCCAAAACCGGTATTGTGAACAGTACCAACTCACTACTCATGGCTGGAAGCGACTTGGCGATTTCTGGTGTGAACCCCAAACAGGGCATCCAAAGCCTACAGGAAGGGCTTGACTTTAACACAAAACATGATAACAAGCTTTAGTTGACATGTAGGAACTACAGTCGGATTCTACCATGGTAGTTGATATGGAAGACAAACTGTTGATTTCATTTTCAGGGAGAGATATTTTTGTGAAATTTTACTCATGGCACATTGCGACATAAAGCAAAAACAAGTGGTACAGGTACATTATTCTCATTTGAAAACGAAAAGAAGTACCTGTAGTTTTATCAAGAACCGGTAGTACTCTAAGCACACAAATACAGTATCTTTGGTATTTTCATTGCCGGTACTGCTGGTACCAGTATTTATGTGAATACCGATATACTGCCTCACCCTGTTGACAAACTTGTATTATTGTGACTGTGGCAGCATCTGATTCTGCGGTGCCTTGTTGAGTACATGTGGTTTAGTTTAGGCTCTGTTTTGGGTCTGGATTTTAGGGTGCACCTTATGGGCTTTTGCCGTCTTTGCCCTTTAATGTGTTATCATTCTTATGTTTGTTTTAAAATTACTGATAAGAGGTTTTCAACCCCCATTAGATGCCAAAACTACATAAAACCTTACACAATGACATGATGAATAACTATACCTTTACAGTAACCCTGGCCTCTATGGTATGCAACTTGTTTCAGTCAACTACTGTAGGCCTATTGTGTAGCCTGATATTTAAGTCATGGTCCTAACCCTCACTTTTATGGTTAGCCTAGGCTATGCCTTATGTTAGGGTAGAGTAGCCTAGGCCAGCCTAACCTAGTCCTTGAAGTTGAACTTAAGTTTCACCCCTCCTGATCGAGCTCCTGTGTTTCCAATGCCGTGCAGATTAGTGCACATTCGACCTTGCCTAGCCCTAACTTAGCCTATATTATTCCCTAAACTATAATATCATCAGGCCTAATACCAATGGTTAGGCCTAGCCTAGGGACCTAACGTTAGGCCAAACGTTAGGCCTAGCCTATGCATGCATGCACTCAAAATATTAACTTTGTCTTTGAAATTAACTAAGCTAGCCTAAGACTTGTGTAGAAAGAGTGAATTCAGTGTCTCATATCTTGCCGGTTAGTGTAAACTGGACTCAACCATTACACAAGTATAGGTGTGTAACATTTAAAGTTCTGTGACTACCTGATGCAACGAAATGTCGTAAGGTTGTAAATCGGGAAAAATTAGTTTCCAACTTCCTCCGCGACTTTGTCTGGATGACCTCAAACATGACTGCTGCCTGAGATTGGAGCACATATAGCCAGGGTAACGCCTTCTGCGAGGTAACGTGCTTACATACTGACCTCAACCACTGATATGTGGTATGTAGATCATTGACCTCAACGCACGGTGCGTAAATGTCATAGAAATCCTAAACTTTAGTTTAGCCCATGGAAGGAGCGTGTCAATGCAAAGATGCGCGTCAAACCGTGCACTGTGGAGGGTCACGTGCCAGGTGAATGTAGTTGTATGGGAACTGTACTTTTATGCACCCTAATCTTGCGCACGCGAACAGAGCGCCGTTTTTCTGAAGAATGTGGCGATATTGAGCATGCTGTTACAAATGAACGCTGGCCAAGCCTTATGGCAAACGCCAAAAAACCAACGTGGGGGAGAAAACTGGCTTATGATTTTACAATTAGCTTTGTCTCTGATCAGGGCCATAGCTTGAGCGAAATATCTAACGGGCAGTACATGGCAGCGTCCAGTAGCGTACCTATAGGGTAGTTGGCACCCTGCAGGAGGAACCTTTCTTTATCGCCCATTGCCTCCATGAGGGGGTCTTATTGGAGACGTCTAAATGGAGGACGTGACATTTATGTAAAGCTCGCTTCAATGAAAATTTGGGCTGTCTTTGACAAAGCTTTGAACTGACTAGATTTGATTATATAGTGTCTTTTTTCTTTCAGGGGCGTCTTGAAGCCTGGGTAACAAAAAAACTCTTTGAGAATTTTTTCTGTATGTAAGATGGCTAAGGTGCAAAATGGTGCTATTTTTAGGAAAGCGTTAAACTGCGCACATGTTTACAAATTCTCAATTTAAAGTGCTTTTTCTATTTTCTTCTTGGCTGAGTGTAAGGGAAGGATGTTGTCTAAGGCCCCTCCCCTTTGAGGAAATTTTGAATTTGTAAGGTTGCTTGGATACAAAATGGCACTATCTTCGACAAAGCTTTGAAATGGTTATATTTTTAGAAATTCACATGATTAAGAGTTTTTTGATTATGTAATGACACGGTGCAAATGCCACACCCGAAGTATTGGTGCGTACCTTACGTCCTCTTAATGCGCTACTCAAAAGGCCACTATCAGTTGGTGCGTGATTTATAGGCTAGGTCTAGTTTTGTCAAAAATGACACTTTCTAGACCTCCAAAGTTGCATTTTAACATTTATGAGACTTCATGCTTTGTAAACTAAGAATTCAAGAAGAAAAAATGAACTTGAAAAACGCATTCAGTAAAATCATTCCGTAGGACAAAAGAGGAAACAAAATTATTATACAAAATCATCATCGATTTTAACAAGGTAATCATATGCTATTTTATATTAGCATGCTGTGACGAAGTGAGAAACAACACTCGTTTAAGATCAATATGGACTTCAACCATATATGTATATAAGTATCTTAAATGAGGACGGAGATTCATTCGTCTGTGCGAGCTACCCGCATAAACGCCCGTCTGCGGCAGGGGTCCGTGGACCTCTCCGAGAAAATTGGGGGGGGGAATTGAACATTTTTATGTGATTCCCCAGGCTCTGAGGGCCTTAAATACGTCATCAGGACAATGCCGAAGCTTTTAGGATTTTCAGTATTTTTTTTTAAGTAGGCCTAGGCCATTTTTCATTTAAGGTTTGGAATCTCAGTGGTGGATATGCCAATAGGCGCTGTTTATTAATCACTTGGGCCCAGGGACGGATACAAAGGGGGTGACGAGGGCATAGGCGTAGAAAGCAGGGGGCATAAGTCCCCCGGTCAAAAATGCGGTGACGCGGAAGAATGCTTTTGCCCCCTTCAGTCCAGGGATGAAAATCCCTAATTTGTTTCCTCTGTAAATGTCAAAATATTTGCAGTAATTTAATTTACAATTTATCCAATATTTTGCACCAAAATGAGTCTGAGAACCCTCAAAAATTCAAACATTTACCTCTCCCCTTAGACCCCCGGAGATCTACGAGAACTATTGAAAGGCAAATTTTCTGTTACACATTCGGCCATAGGTGTTCGTAAAGTAAAAGAGCTGTTGTCCCGGCACACCATTTACACTGGAGAATATTCACTGACTACAAAAAAAAAATGCACCGATGCAGTATGTCTAGAAAGGGCAAAAATTCACGCCGTTTGGCCGCTCAGTTGTGAACTTACGGTCGTCGTCTGGCAGTACGCAGTGTAGCCTGCTGAGCGTGGGATAGTTTCCTAAGACCCTCACTTAAAAGCTACGCATTACTCATTAAGAAGAATAGACATAGTCGGTCACGCAAGCAGCGATGTGGGTGTATAACATTAATACTTGAACCATACAATTACATTCCCGCGGCACGTGACCCTCCAGCGTGCTGCATTTTGTTACTGTGGGACGCTCCTTCCAGGTAAAGCTTAGGATTTCTATGCGTTACGTAAAGAAGAGCACCGACAGTGCTTCCACCCCCCCCCCCCCCCCACCAAAAAAAAAAAAATTAACGTTGACTTACCGAGAAGACCAGCACATCATGAAAGGATGATAGCATTGGGCCCATACCTTTCTGAAAGCCTTTCCCGCTTGTCTTTAAGAGGCGACTAAATGAAAGGACTTACACCGTACAGCCGTATTTGAAACGGAACTTAATTGAACCTGAACCATAATTGAAACCGTATTTAAAGCCATACACTCGTCACCCCAAAGTGTAGTGTAGGGGTATCAAATCATCTGTTGGTTACTGCTCTTTGATTAACACCAAAGTTTGAAAATTCAAAAGATGCACAGTAGCTTAACATCCTTACAATGCAGAGAGAGTGCTTGGATTACACATTATAGCCTTGCAAGCTCACCAGGACATGACCTTGAAGTAATAAAATAGATTTGTGTCTGTACAAGGAGGATTTTTACAAAGTTGTGGGAGGAGCTACAAGTTGCACAGTTGGGAGAATTTTAACTGCCTGGGATGACGAGATTTGCCCTTTAAGCCCCTGGTGGGGTCCAGGGGACGAAGCCCCTGGAAGCTCTGAGGTTTTAGCATATCTCTTGGTGAAAAATTAAGTCTCAGGATATGTATATTTTGGTTCATAACGCATCATGCAATGCAAAGATTCCACATAAGTTTAATGTAGTCTATCTGTCTTCAGGTCACTATACTTCAGGAGCTGAGTGGGGGCATCTCGGGCAAAGGTTCTGACTGGGGCAAATGCCCCCTCATCCACCCCCCCCCCCTTGGTGGCACCACTGGTGCTATTGGTTGAACCCTTCAAGTAACCAATAGTTTTAGCGCTCATCATAAATATGAATAATAAGACTGCTCCACCATCACTGGAAGTGAAAATCACTACAAAATGTCCCCGACGTCGAAGTATACCTGAAAAGTAACCACGTCATATCACGGCAGACGTTACCCTGCTGGCTAGAGGTACAAACTTTGTTTCGCGCGTGCCGTGTACTAATATAACACCGGGCATAGTCTGAAGCAGGCAGGCCTCACATTCTGCCCCACATTCAGGCTGAATGTGCGGCCAAATGTGCGGCCAATGTGAGGCCGAATCCTGTGCCTACTTCAGACTGGTGTAACGTGGAAGTAGGCTACCGAAGAGCGGACTCTGTGCTCAGCTCTTCAGCTGTTAGGGAGATGAATGAACAAGGAATTTAGGCTATGCCCGTGCCGCCTGCTACTAGTCCTCAGTAATTACTGTAAGGACTAATAGCAGGCTGTATGGCATAGCCTAAGTCCCGTGCATGGCCGGCCGCGAAATTAAGTGTTAGGCCTCTCACTAGGCCTAGTCGTATTATAGGTACAACTATAGACTGTATGGTGACCTCTCAGCGAACGTTACACAGTTCTTTACTGAGTACTAATGTTGCCTTCCCTTGAGGTCGTAAAGTGTTGAAGTCGACCACCGCTCTTTTTTTCCCTGCAGTACTGAGTAGCAGACAAAATGTTGAGCTGTCTGTGTTGCAGAAAAAAACGCGGAGAATTCACCACTTAACGACCTCAGTGGAAGGCGGTATAACCCTGCTACGAACAACAAATGTACCTTAGAGCAAAAAACTAGAATGCTAGGCATTCATGCTCGCGAATGGAGGCGGTGAATAAGAGCACGAATAAAGAATACGAGTGTGACTCGCAGGTCATTTTTGAAGTGAATGGAATGCTGTGAGGTTTCTTTGAAGTACTGTAGACGAGTTGGGTTGAAAAATTGGGTCATGTAGTATTTGGAGGGG
>WURT03237328.1:11583-26314 GCA_009936505.3 Holothuria glaberrima | reverse complement strand
GGGATTAGTGAGCACTGATGTAGTCTGCAGTGTGACTGGACAAGCAAAGAGGCAAGGTAAAGGTGTGAAACAGGAAGACAGATTTGGAGTTGTGATACAGCACTTTCTGCAGGAAAAGTGTGGTATCAAGTCCACATTTTGGTATGGGCAAAATTTTTGTAATGCATGCACCAGTGGCCATTTGCCAGTTATCGTGACCAGCTGTCTTGGCACAGTCTAAGCTAAAAATGATAGTATTACCCCCTACAGAAATTCACAACATATTTCCTACAGAAAATCAGTATGTGGGATTTACATAGGATTTTGGGCACGTTCCTGTGGAAAATAATTTTCCCGTAGGAAATGGTGTCCACTTAGAAAATTGCTTTCCTATGTAGGAAACTGCCTCCCACATAAGACCCTTCCACTCTCTTTGAGGGGGAGTTTCTAGCATCTTTAGTCTTCATAATCTATTGGGTACTGACATGAGCAAAGTATTGACTGCTAGAGACCTGCCTATATGGTGCTATGCCCGTGTCACATTCAGGGACTAAAGCGCTCACTCATACTTCGCAAAAGTATCTGATCAGCTAAGTAATTCCATATAAAAGTAGAAGACACAGGATGACAAATGAATGTCTGCATGATTACATGCTGATTGTTTTAGTTTTTTCTGTCACTTCTTTTTATAAAAACAACAGCTCTTCTACTCAAATCCACTAAATGATGAAAGTATATGGCCATACAGTACGTGTCCTTTTTCTATAACAGCACCATGCAGACAGAACATGCTTGCATTTACTTGTTACTGCAGTTTAAAATAAACATAACATCAGGGAACAATATAGTGGTTCAGTTTTGCATAGCAGTTTTCAGGATTTTTACTTATTTAGTGTTAACCACTAAAAAGGCTATGGTTGTGAACACAAAAAATGCTACACATTTTTGCATTTGCATAGCAGTTTTGCCAGGTTGTATGGTGTAGCAAATTGCAATGCAAATTATTCCCTGAACATAACACTTGTAGTTGAGGAAAAGGGAATTACAGGCATTTTTCAGTGGCATTTCACACTGGTCTCATGTGAAAGAGAAAATTTTTCCAATTTGTGCCTTCCAAACCCCAAAGCAATACTCTTTCCTAACTCAATTGATATCTCATATTAAAGAGTGCTTATTTTTCTCTATAAATACCTCCAGTTCTCATCAAGGTCACAGATTGTTATGTAAAGTGGGCACATTGCCTCAGATTCCTTTTGTTTTTTCTTTGTAATTGAATGTCCTGTTTGTCCTTGAAATTTGATACTGTTGGAATATTTGAATATTTTTCCACTAGATTTAGCACAAATCTACACAATATGTAGGGCATAACAAACAAGTTGCTAATTATTCCCTATAGCAACATTAATATTTTAAAGAAATTCAATTTTGTGTCAAATTAATGTGCCACGATGACATCACAGATTTCCCATAATGCACTTTATCTTGAGAAAAAATTGCATATCTTTGAAAATTTTTATCTTCCAAATGCTGTGAGCTATTGAGATGCAGTTTTCACCTCTTAAAAGAATAAAATTTTCTGCATTTTTTTAACTTAATGAATTTTGTCTCTGGAAAATGCCTTTAAACATGCTCCCAAAGATGTTAGTGATGGTTCTGTTATGCATCTAAATTCTATATTTGTTATGCAAAAAATTCCAAAGGGAAGGATGGGAACATCTTTCCTCTTAGACCCACCCCATGTCATGAACTTAGTATTAAAGTCTGAGCAGTATTACCAGCTATGTAGGGGGTCAATTGGTGTAAATCCACACTTAATACAAACTTTGATACTTGATATACCATTGTCTGTTTGGTTTGCAAGTCCCTTCTGGACATGTACTGGAGATACATACACACTGCATGAGTTGCAGATCTATTGAGTGCTGTCTTGTGCCAGCATTGGAGCTCTACAATTCCTGGGGTTCATATCCTGTTTTTTGAATGTTTGGGTGTTCCTCAGGGTACTTTGCCATAGTGATTGGTTGCCCAGCCAATATAAATTCTGTCACACACCTGAGTGCCTTAAGGAAGACTAACTTTGCTCTTTCTCACAGTTTCGTTTGCTCTATCACTGTCATTTAGGATACAATCATCCTGATCTTCTAGCCGTGGTAACAGATCCAAAGAATGCTGTAAGTCTGACTATTACTACTTTTTATGGTAATGAAAACTTAACCAATATGTAGAGGCTTCTATAGTCACATAGTTATGGTTATGCCCACTTCTTCTTTCCTACAGAAAATCCTTTCTTGGAATTAAAATGTTATTATATTATTGCTCATCATGTGCACAATTTTCTATCATAGCCTATACTGGCACTTTTCATCAACTTTTAATAATCTTCAATTTTCATGACAGAGTGTGACTGCAGCAAGACCATCATTAGGATTTTACCCTAACATGGAATATCCAGAGAAGTTGGAGAAACTGGTGGAAAATGTAAGATATATCCTCTTCATGTGAAATGTCTAATATTTTTAAAGCAATCTTGAAGGAAATTTTCAACAGTTACAGTTGTAAGCAGTGGCCCAGACTTTTTGATTCCTTGCCAAAGGCAGGCAAAGAATCTATGCGATGGTGACGTCATGTGTGTGTAAGGACCTATTTTTTAGGTGGAGGTCAAAGGTCATTTGAGGTCAGCAGAAGATTAACTGCGCAAACTTTGTAGATATGATATCTCAAGATAGTAATAACCGACACTTTTCATATTTGGAATAAAGATTTGTCCTGATGGGAGGGAGGACCCTATTGTTTTTGGTGGTCAAAGTCATTTGAGGTCTCTGCATGGAAGTCAAACTGTGAAAACCTCGTAAATGGCTTGTAAACACAATACAGTATCTCGAGATAGCAGTGGCAGACGCTTTTCATATGTGGTATATAAATTTGTCATGTTGAGAGGAAGAACCCTAGTGTTTTTGGATTCGATGATAAGAGAAACCTATGCATCCGTGCTGGCATGTGTATGTATGTGTGTTTGTGACACTGCTCCTTAACACAATATCTCAAGAAAGGAAACAGTGACCGTTCTCAAACTTGGTACATAGATGCCCCATATTGAGAGGAGGAATCCACTTGTTTTTGGTGGGGGTCAAAGGGCATCTTGGGTCACTCAGGGCCAGGTCAAACTCTGAAAACCTTGTTAACACGATCTCGAGTTAGAAAAAACTTGGATTAATTTCATACTTCGTATGCAGATGCATTATGGTAAGAGAAAGGACCCTTTTGTTTTTGGCAGGGTTCAAAGGTCATCTGGGGATACCAGGGATCAAACTCTGAAAACCTTTTTAACACAATATCTTGAGGTAGGAAGGTTGGATTGATTTCATACTTAGTATGTAGATGCGTTATGGGAAGGAGGACCCTTTTGTTTTGGGTGGGGTATCTTAAATTAGAAAGCTTAAATTGAGTTCATACTTTGTTTGTAGATGTGTTATGGCAAGAGAAAAGACCCTATTGTTTGTGGTGGGGGTCATAGGTCATCTGGGGTCACCAGAGGTCAAATTCTGAAAACCTTGTTAACAGGTTATCTCAGGTTAGGAAGATTGGACTGATTTCATACTTAGTATGTAGATGCATTATGGTGAGAGGAAGAACCCTATTGTTTTGGTGGGGTCAAAGGTCATCTGGGGTCACCCGGGGTTAAACTCCAAAAAGCTGGTTAACACAATATCTCGACATAGGAAACTTGGATGGATTTCATACTTAGTATGTAGATGCGTTATGGTAAGAGGAAAAACCTTATTGTTTTTGGTGGGGGTAAAAGGTCATCTGGTTTCACCAGGGGTCAGACCCTGAAAACCTTGTTAACAAGATATCTCAAGTTAGAGAGCTTGGATTGATTTCATACTTAGTATGTAGATGCATAATGGTAAGAGGAAGGACCCTATTGTTTTTGGTGGGGTTAAAGGTCATCTGTGGTCACCAGGGGTTAAACTACGAAAACCTTGTTAACACAATATCTCAGTGTAGGAAGGTTGGATTGATTTCATACTTGGTATGTAGATGCGTTATGGTAAGAGGAAAAACCTTATTGTTTTTGGTGGGGGTCAAAGGTCATCTGTGGTCACCAGGGGTCAAACTGAAAACCTTTTTAACACAATATCTCGAGGTAGAAAGCTTAGATTGATTTCATACTTAGTATGTAGATGCATAATGGTAGGAGGAAGAACCCTATTGTTTTTGGTGGAGGTCAAAGGTCACTGGAGGTCAGACACTGAAAACCAAGATTTTTATCCTGAGGTCATCAGAAGTCATCAAAAACAAAAATTTGCCAAGTGTTCCCAAGATCTTCCCCTGGAGTCACTAGAGGTGAGAGAGCAAAATTTCCCAAGAGTTTCCAAGATCTTTACCCGAGCTCATCACACTTCAAAAAGAATTCCCAAGACCTTTATTTTGGGTCACCACTGGTCAAAGAAGCAAAATTTTTCAGGAATTTACAAGATCGTCATCTGAGCTCTCACTCCAAAGGTCAAAATGCAAAACTTTCCAAGAATTCCCAAGATCAAATATGAACACGAAACTATTTTTTCAACATCTTAAAATAGCATTTCATCAGTGACTGAAAAAAATGTTTATTTGCAATAAACCTTGTTTGCATCATCGAAACCTCAATACATTTTTACATTCTGGTTGGTGGAGGTCAAAGGTCAATTGAGGTACCAGAGGTCCAAAACTGCAGATTTTGTAAACAACATTATTTTCGAAATAGCAATGACAGACACTTTTCATACGTGGTATATAGATTTGGTATGTTGATAGGAAGAACCCTTTTATTTTTGGTGAAGGTCAAAGGTCATCTGGGGTCACCAGAGGTCAAAAAGCAAAATTTCCCAAGAATTCCCAAGATTGTCATCTTGGGCCACCAGAGGTCAAAAAGCAAAATTTCCCAAGAATTCCCAAGATGGTTATCTGGGGTCTCCAGCTGTGAAAGTTGACTAAGGTCACCAGAGGAAAATGGCAAAAACCTATTTTACAAGGTGTCTGCTAACATGCAATCAAATCGTACAAATTTCTTGGTATCTGACTTTGAAATATTTTTCACAAAGTTTTAGAGCATAAACACTGAATATTAAATGTAAACATTACGATATGCTGCATTTTAAAAACACTTAAACAACAAAAATATAACATACATGAATAGTAGATGGTGGGAAGAATTTTAGTATCAGCTAATATCCCCCTTTTTTACCTTAATTGGTATCAGTAAAATGTACCTGTAACTGCCAATACTACCCACTGAAGTTTCTGGCACTTTACTTCATAGAAATGTTACATTGTTGCTGAGATCTTAAACGCAGGGCCTACTGCTCAAGCTAAACATCATCAGATGGCACATAGCACACCAAGAAAATTCCTGCAAAAAATCAAAAAAAGGCCTTCCATATTGCAAGATATAGCACTCTCCAGGCCCTTTGAAATTGCATGAAAAATGCTTTTTTTTTTTGAGATTTCATGTGTTTGAAAACTATAAAATCTGGGATCAATAGAAAAGGAGAAAAAGGCATTCAATAATTTGATTTGTTAAAATTGGATATCAGGCTTCTCATGAGCATCTTTGAATCAGGCCTTGATTGAGAGGTTGGACACTATTGGTGTACATTTCAGTCTGGTCAGAGGATTAGAACTAATTAAAAAAAAGGCTTGGAGACTGCTGCTGGTATTTTGGGTAAATAGTATTTTCTTTTGGTCTGTTGTTTTTGTATAAAATTTTTGGCAGAGTTATACTTCTAATCTATGAACAGGTCAATAGCACTGTGTAGTATCAAGCAATTTAATATAGTCTTAAGTTTTGTGATTAGGTAATAGTACTCATTATCTTTATCAAGTCAGTGGTATCGAATACTTTAGTTAGTTTTGCGGTGTGTTCTTCATGCAATTTTGTACAAATGTTTGTCGGAGGGTGAGTACATTTTCAGTTTTAATAAAACTGTTATTTCAGATTTTGCTTTAAACTGTTATTTCATTCTTGTTCCTTTCAGATGGCACCTAAAGGGCTGAGACACATGCAGACCCTGATGTGTGGTGCATGTGCTAATGAAAATGCAATCAAACAGGCATTTATTAGATACAGGGTAAGACAAATCTCAATCAAGAGGTGTTTCTACAGTTGCAGACTTTTTTGCACATAATTAGCTTGTCAGTGGTAAATCAAAAATGAAATATCTGTCAGATAATCCTGTCTGGTCAGCCTGCTGCTCACTTGAACAAGAAATAAAACTCTTAGGACTTCTTCAACAAAGTACTCGAAGAGTTGAAATTTATAGTAAAATTAACTTTTCCAAATCACATTATTTCTCTTTTCCTTCCAAACAGCACAGAGAAAGAGGAGGTGACCCAACAGAAGAGGAACTCGCTGCAGCAAAGAACAATCAGGTAAACTTTCTTTTTATTTCATTTTTTTTCCCATAGTCTCGTTAGCCTCAGTTCTGTCAAACATTCACAGTGACTGGCATATAAAGGGAGGGAAGGATTCATGATACTTTTTTGATTCCTTGCCGAAGGCAGGCAAGGAATCTATGGGATGGTGATGTTGTGTGTGTGTGCATGTATGTGTGCGTATATGTGTGTGTGTTTGTGACGCTTTAATAGCTTGTAAACACGATATCTCAAGGTAGGAAGCTTGGATAGATATCATCTGTAGTATGTGGATGTGTTATGGTGAGAAGATAAACCCTGTTTCTGGTAGAAGTCAAACATCATCTGGGCATGGGGAGCCAAACACTGAAAATCTTGTTAACAAGATATCTCAAGGTAGGAAGCTTGGATAGATTTCATAATTGATATGTGCATGCCTTATGGTCAGAAAAAGAACCATGTTGTCTTTGGTGGAGGTCAAAGGTCATCTGGGGTCACCTGGAGTCAAAAGTCTGAGAACCTTCTTAACACAATTTCTCAGTACAGGAAGTCTGGATAGATTTCATACGTGGTAAATGGATGCTTTATGGCTGGAGGAAGAACCTTTTTGTTTTGGGGAGGTCAAAGGTCTTCTGGGGTCATTAGAGGTTGAAAAGCAAAATTTCCCAGGAATTCCCAAGAAAGTCATTAGGTACTCTTTTGCTTAGAGATCCAGACCATATTTTTAGAACCATAAACTGTGTATCTGTTACCTAATCCAATTAAATTTGGACATCTCAGCCTTTCTTTCAGTAACTAAAGACTTCCTGTGCACACTCTACACAAAAGATTTAACTACATTTTGCAAAATCTCTCTATGCCAAAACTTGTCAGGAGTTGTTATCAATACCAATTAGGTGTTCATTCAAGCATTTGTCAATAGACCTGAAGATTGACATTTGATGGCAGTTTATCTCTCATAAAACTGAAAGATGATCTAACCTTCAATGACCATGAGCAATTTGATCCCTTTTACCAGTGCCATTACGCAAAAATCCTCCTCTATGAAGACTTGGTCCTACTCCGCACTTTTTGCCAAAAAAGTGGGGTTACCACAAGCCTAACCCGACTTCCTGTAATCACAAGCAATGTCATTGTTTATTCTGAAGGGCTGGGTCAATGAAAACCTCCATTCTCCTGTGTTCAATGACTGTTTGAGTGTGCAGTGGTGTATTGTTGGCCAGATTAACTGTTTGAGTGTGCAGTGGTGCATGGTTGGCTGGATTAATTCCCTCCAGCAGTGTGACCAGGTTACAAAGAGGCCTTTTTGCTTAATGGCTAATTTCAGGGCAGATTGTATTGTTAGTTGTAATGTAACTCCCCATTGCTGGGCTACTGTTGTTCAAGAATGGTCATCAAAACTTTTAATAAAGCTGCTGCTCATTGGAGCAGCTAACTGAAGTAATGAACCAGTGATCAGGTGCTTTGATTGACAACAGCAGTTTTCCCCTACAAACTGCAGCAGGTATGACTGATTTCAGCAAAAGCAAATTTTGCCACATCTGTGCAATGAGAGGACATGTCAATAGCTTGCCTGTTGTTTAATCAACTGGACAAAGTTCCTCACTGGTCAGAGATTAAGTGTTATTCTAGAAGTGATAATGATATCTTACAACAAAGAAGTGAAGAAGCAAATAAGTTGGTTTTTATTACACCTGATGTCCCCTTTGTGGGGTCTGTCAGAGTGTTCTGATTTCTAATCAGGCCAAGTTCTAATGTCTACAAAGCTAGCCCTGAGGAAACTTGAGTGTGATCAAAGAGATAACTGTAACACAATATGGTAACGTGACACCCAGGCAAGTCTGCAATTGCCTGGGTGAAAACTGAAAAAGGGCAAAGGGACTAGAATACATAATGTACTTGATACTAAGCATGCCCATTTGGAGTCATGGTGGTTTTTAACCCTGTTTGCACAGGTCTTCAAAGTATTAAAACATCTGCAATTCTCCTCTTTGTAGGCTCCAGGATCCACTAACTATGCAGTTTTATCGTTTGAAGGTGCATTCCATGGAAGGACTTATGGTGGGTATTGAATTAATGCCTGTACTAACTTAAATGGAAATGCTTTGATTTTCTTTCCCCTTTTCATTTTGATTTTCTTTCCCTTTTTCTGTTTTTTTTTCTTCTTTGTTCTTCTTTTTTTTTTTATGCAACTGGCGAGGTGAGGTGTATGAAGGCCATATGCAATTATTTTGAACTCAAACATAGCCTTAGGTGTATAAAGAATGTGACACTATAAATTGTAAATTTGAATTCTTGACAGCATTGGAGTTACATGTCACAATGAAATGACAAAGATGTAATTTTCTTCATCCTTGCAGCTTGCCTTTCCTTGACTCATTCCAAAGCAATTCACAAAGTTGACATTCCTGCAATAAACTGGCCCTGTGCACCTTTCCCGAGACTTAGGTACCCTCTTAAAGAATTTGAGACTGAAAACCAAGCTGAAGAAAATCGATGTCTTGCGAGGGTAAGTTCATTGGGATAAGGTCTACACCAGTGTATCCTTTTCAGCCATACACCTAGCATCTTGAGGTAGCCAATGCCAAACAATTCTCCGTTCGCTTAAACTTTCGACAAAGGGGGGCCTCCTATACATATTGTAAAATTTTTATGCTATGTACTAGGTACTGAAATAAAAGGGCTCAAAATTTCATTACTGTCAAAGAGACCACTTCAGTTACCCCTAACTCAGCTTTCCTCTACCAGCTGTCAAGCTCATAATTTTCCCCAGAATTGCCATGACTGACCTCAGTTCCTCTACATTACTTCCTGTAGCCAACTTCCACATGCAACTGACAAAAACCCCATCACAGTTCCAGACATATTACAAATGTTGTTCCCATGTCTCTGTGTTGCTCTATTCCTGCAAAAGAATAAATCCAGCTGATTAATACCACTTTTTTATGGGTGTACCAACTTGGTCTATAGTTTATTGTAAGTTGGGTGAGCAAGTATTTCTCAGGAATGGTAAGAAACTTGTCAAAGAAACTGTCAGGTAGACTGTATATAGAAGAAAATTATGGATATATTCTTCCTTTGACTGGTGGTATTGTTTGGCATCATGGAACAAAATTGTAGTGTGTGCAGTATTGTCTGGAACCTCCACAAAGAAGAAATTCTTTTGAAGAAATTTCTTCTCCATATATCAATAAGTTACCTTACTGGGGATACTCCTTATTGAGTAGATGATCCCTATTTTTTTGGTGGAGGTCAAAGTTTATTCTGGATCACCAGAGGTTAAAACATCAAAAATTTGTAAGCACAATATCTCAAGCAGGGAAACTGATTAATCTCATGGGTACTGAATATTAAGTGAAAGAAGCTCATCATTTTCATTAAGGTCAAAGGTCATTTTGGGTCACTAGAGGTCCAGTGGTTAATGCCTTGGAAATTTCTCATAAACACTGTTTTCAAGATGGGTAACTTTTTTGGTGAATGTCAAAGGTCATTTGGGGTAACAAGAGGTCTGAAACTTTGATGAACCTCGTACTTGGTATGTGAATGACTCATATTGAGTAAATGATCCCTGTAGTTTTTGGTGAGGCCAAAGGTCATTGGAGTCATTCGAGGTCAAAAGGTTATTAATAGGGTATTTCTGTCTTAGATGTATGCCTGTTAGTCCTACACTTTCTGTGCCAGAATTGTAAACACAGTGATATATGAAACTGTCAATTTGAAAATACAGTACTTGATTTCAGTGGCAATGAATCACTATAGCCTTTGTGGTTATTTCCACTTCAACAATGGTCATTCTATGTCATATTTGATCAGGTGAAAGAGCTAATTGAAGAGAGGAAGCAGACTGGAGGACCAGTTGCAGCTGTTATTGTTGAACCTATTCAAGCTGAGGGTGGAGACTTTCATGCAACACCTTACTTCTTCAAAAAGCTGCAACAGATTTGTAAAGAGGTATGAATACATGTGATAATGGTCATTGAAAGACCATTCAACAAAATGTGTGAAGACAAGCAGTGGCCACAGTTTGCAAGATTTTGTTATATTTTTGAGGACTTGTGAAGTGTTAGTAGAGGACGGAGAGGCACCAACATATAATTCATGTTGTACTGATATGACTAAAAATTGATCTTTATGCTGGGAAAAAGCCCTCAGCTGCTTTAAAAATTTACCCTCTACCTTTAGACATAGGTTGGGTACCTTTGATTAAGTCAAGTTCAATAGAGTATTGTGTGGGTGCAGCTCCTGCATGACTTTGCTCTACACATTCCTGACTTACCTGACACAGGACCTCACTAATTTAGAGATACGGTCAGCTTTGCAGGCCAGTACATAACAGCTAGTAAAACAAATAATGCAGTTTAAACAAGATGTCTGTTTTTTTTCTTTTTTTAATTTCACAGACTGGGGCAGCATTCATTGTTGATGAGGTGCAGACGTGCTGTGGGGCTACTGGAGAATTTTGGGCCCATGAGGCATGGGATCTTCCAGAGGCCCCAGATTTTGTAACATTCAGTAAGAAACTCATGTGTGGAGGATATTTCTTTAAAAAAGAATTTGATCCAAAGTTTGTAAGTGCAGTTTGATGAACTTCAATCAGCATCAAGGGCTATTTTTTGGATCATAAATAAGTATGAGGATTTTCAAAGGGAAACTTTCATAGTTCTCATACATTTTGTATTATTATTGTATTATTATATCGATACTTATTGTAGTAGGTCTAAGGTCATCTTAGGTTACCAGAGGTCAAATTCTGAAAACCTAAGCACAATATCTCAAGATTAGAGAGCATTCATACTTTTTTATTTAGCATGTTGATGCATTATATGAAGTAAAAGAACCCTTTTTTACGAGGGAATAGTGAAGTATATCTGTCGTAGTTTGGCCTTGCAACAGTCATTATGTCCTATGTGGTGACATTTATAAACCGTAATTAATGCAAGTTAAATGCAGTGACAAAATATGATTGTTAATATAATTTAAAGAAAAAATTATGCTTTTCTTCCTCCCGAGTGACTGTTGTATGTCTGATTGGAAGCTTAGTCACCTCTTTACCATTTTGCAGACTGCTACTACAAACAATGTGCTTACTCTCCCCCAAAAAGTACTATTTAGATTCAGAACTAAGCAATGGTATCAAGCAGCAAGTTTTAAAGGATCCAGTGAATACAAAAATTAGTTTATCATTATAATGAAATCACAATAATCACAAAGTACAGTTTTGATTTGTAGTATTTCGTACAAATCTAGGGTTTCTTTAAGGCGTAGGTTATGCAACTCTACCAGCTTATTGTGTATTCATATCAGTGATGGCAATGTAAGAATTGGATGCATGACAAAGTGGTCTGAACAACTTGAGTACGAGAGTTCAACTGACTGCTCATACCGTACCATGATTATGATACGGCAAGACACAGAGTAGATTCGTGTAGCCAGCTTTTTGTGCTACCACACAGGAATATTTTTCAGATTGAGAGAAGCCTCAATAGTCAATACTGCTTTAGCCTACCTCCATGTCATCGCTGTCGAAGCCTCCACAGTACACACTGTGTTGTTCATGGCACCAAAGGGTGATTACTGAACTGTTGAATGATCCCCAGTTAAACATGAAAGTGCTACCTTCGAGTGAACAATTCCCATCGTTAAAGACAACAACATAAAAGACAACCCTCCACTAGATGTATGTCTCCATCACATGTGTTAGCATTTATTCACGCACGGTGCTTTACAGAGTTTATATATTAATTAAAGCTTCAGGTCAGATCTGATCCTGTTGGAGCATTGGATAGGACATTAGACTCTCACTCTGGTGGTAGGAAGTTCGGTCCCAGTCACTGTGCAAATTTGTCGAATTTCTTTTTCCCCTCAGTTTTAGATTCGCGAGTGTGAATGCCTCGCATTCTGGTTCCAGTTGGGGTCAGAGGTCATGCAATGTCACAGGAGGGCAAACTTTAAACTTTTTTAAAACAATATCTCAAGTTAGGAATATTATCAAGTACCTTTCATATGCAGCATGTTGGTACATTATAGTAAGTAGAAGAAAAGTAGGGTGAAAACCTCGTAAGTATGATATCTCAAGGAAGTAATTTTTTTCATAATGGTGTATGTATATAGTTCACATAGGTGTAGGAAATGTACAGTGTAGGAACTTCTGCTGTTCAGGTGAAAGCTGAAGTATAAGTCATTCATTAAAACCACAATATTTTATTGCATTTTGTTTTACTTAAAGGGGTCTATCATCTCATCCCAGGCGGTCAAATTTTTTTCCTGCTAAGTCTACCTCCAACCCCTCCTCCAGTTTTAAGAACAGAATCTGTTTGGTACACTTTCGAAACAGAGGAACAGTAGAAGCCTGCACTGGGTTCAAATTGCTCAAGGTCATATTGGTATACAAGTGTGTGTTGGTTTAATTGGCAACTAACTGTACAATTCATTATTGACCAACCAGAGTGGAGCTGCATTTTTTGAGTGAATGTCAGTCAAAGTGCAGTCATCAGTTGTATTTAAAACTCTATGGCTGTGTTCCTTAAAGTGTACCTAATGTCTAAATTTTCAAAAATATATGTTACAAAGCTTGAAAAATGAATCCAAATGATCCATCTCGGGCATTTTCATAGGACATTCCTGAGCTGACATATAAACTGTTGAAGCTTATTCAGTCTGTTTCAAATGGTAGATCTCGCAACAATTTGTGATGTCAAAAGTGACCAATGGTTGTTAAGATGTGGGATTGTAGCAAGAACAATTAGACTCAACTTTGTATCTTTATTTTTTATGTTTATTAATGATTTATCAGCAATAATGATTGTTGGCCTTTTTTCCAAAGGGATTAAGAATTGCAAACACATGGATGGGAGACCCTTCTAAAGTGGTTATGGCGGAGGCAGTAGTGGATGTTGTGAAGCGAGATGGTTTGTTGGCACTAACTCGAGAATCAGGAGCTCATCTGCAGGATGGCCTGGAGGATATCCAGGTAAAAAAGGACATTTTAAGCTGTGTTTGAAAGGTTATCTGTAAGGCACTCAGCTGTTTTTGTTAAGTTGCATTGCCAATCTTTCAGCAAAAAATTTACAATTTAGAAAGACACCTAAGAGACCAAAAGATGGTGTATACTTTGTATATAACACCAACCTAAAATTGAAGTTAATAGACACCTACTAATCCTATTCACTTCAGCTATAGAGCATATTCATTTCCCTTCAGTTGTCTATTCACCTCAGTTTGAGGGAGCCTTAGGTGAAGCATATCCCCAAAAGATAAAATGTCTTGTTGAGTGACTTAGCATGTTTATCTAAAGTTTCAGGAAATCTTTAATGATGAACACTGAGTTTCTTTTGTTGTCAGTTTCACCATCAGGATTTCAAAAGTAGGAGGGAATGGGGGAGGGGGAAAGTGGGGTGGAAGCAAACAATGGAGGGTAGATGATAAATTGGAGTTCATGTACATTGCTATTGTAAGGGATATACCTTTGCACAGGAACTAACATGGGGGGGGGCAAGTGGGAGAAAAGGCCATGACTGTGTGGAAAATGCCCCTATCCCTCTCCCTTGGTGGTACCACCGTCCATTTTATAAAAGTGTTTTAGCAATTGCATTTTTTGTGGGAAGTTTGTTGATGAGGTGTAAGTTTTCATCGACTTCCCTTTCTTTTTGTAAAATATGAAATATTCTACATGCCTCATAATTTATCCATGGAAACTATTTAATTCATAATTTTGAATTACAATATTTTTAATGGTTTGGATCACCTGAAACATTTAATTGTAGGTTTTGCAGCATCAGTTTGACTTGAGCACAGAGGCAAAGGATTTGGAGTGAGTGATAAAAACAATTAAAGTTATCCTCATTTCAAATCCAGGTAGAATTTCTAAAGTAACAGCAAAGCCAGCTACTGGTAACCCAGTCTCCCAGACGAAGGGTGAGATCATGATGGAGCAAACACTTCCAATGACACACCCTAGGTGAGAGGCAGGGGAAAAGGACATCATTTGAGAATTTGCCCTTAGTTCCATTGTTGAACATGAGGGAAAATTTGCCTTTGCTGAAATCAGTCATACCTGCTGCAGTTTTTAGAGGAAAACTGCTGTTGTCAATCAAAGCACCAGACCACTGGTTTATTACTTCAATTAGTTGCTCTAATGAGCAGCAGCTTAATTGTTTAAAAGTTTTGATGACCATTCTCGAACAACAGTAGCCCAGCACTGAGGGGTGTACATTGCAACTAACAACACATTCTGCCCTGAAAGTAGTACTGGTAAAAGGGATTAAATTACTCACGGTCATTGATGGTTAGATCACCTTTCAGTCTAATCTGAGTAAAATTGCCATCAAATGTCAACATTTAGGGCTATTGACAAATGCTT
>WURT03237328.1:0-11483 GCA_009936505.3 Holothuria glaberrima | reverse complement strand
TGGTTAGATCACCTTTCAGTCTAATCTGAGTAAAATTGCCATCAAATGTCAACATTTAGGGCTATTGACAAATGCTTGAATGAACATCTAATTGGTATTGATAACAACTCGTGACAAGTTCTGGCATAGAAAGATTTTGCGAAATGACTGCTGTGAATTTGATATCAGTGGCATTCACATCTGATTTGAAGGCCACTTGTTTGAAACATAATCTTATGGGATCCCATATATTCCCATTGACCTCCTTTTGAATTCCCATTGAATTCGATGGGACTTAAGGTGGAACTGGACAAAATCCCATTAATCCAATGGGACAATCCATCATCCCATTGATTCAACATGGAAATTGGGACATCCACATATTAAGTCCCATTAGATCATATGGAATCCCATTAAAAAATCTAAATGGACTCAATGGGAATTCCTCCTAGGTATAACTTCTTCTTTAAGAGAAGTATAAGAAAGTAGCATGGATAATTCGCTTCCCAGTGTCAGTAGAGTAGGGAAAACAAGCTAGAGAACCACAACTGGAAAAAAGGCTGTGGCCAGCCCGACTTAAACCATTTGGTACAAACTGAACCGTAAAATTCATTTAACTAACTGACTAACCCAGTGTCACAGCTCTTGCTAAAAAAAAAAAAAATTCAGATGGTAATGGTATCAAAGGGCAAATTGATTCTCAAATGTGAGTCCTGATGGGCTACCAGGTGGTCAGAGGTGAGGCTGTGGACACAGGTGACATCTCCCTGTGTCTCTTGCCAGGCCTTCTTAGTTTTAACTATCAGCTGTTTATATATATGTGCAGTACAAGCTGGGATTTAGGTCCCAAGTTTCAGTACTTTTTCAAAAGTCCCTTCGACTCTCTGGCGAAGAGCCAAGGGGCGAAACCAAATATTTACTCCCAAAGGAGTTCTGCTCCCTGAAGTAGCTACATTCCCGAAAGGACACAACTTAACTGACCAACTTCTCGACCTTCAGACCTCTACATCAAGGGTCTGTCATGCGGTGGTCCCATTCTTGACTGGTCTTAAGTTTTAGTCTCCTGCTGTTGAGTCCAGTGATAGGCTTCAGACAGAGGCCTGGGTGCAGTTTTAATGTAATTTTAGTATTTGAAATTGTTTACTAAGAAATAGTAAAGTATACTTGCTTAGTAGTGCTCTCCAAATGATAACACAACCAGTCCTAGCAGGTTAAATTTTATTGATCACTCTTAGTCCTCAGACCTGTCTGCACTTACCCTCAGAAGGTGTTTTGGCCATGTGCTCACACAGACACAGTTGCATGTTAAGGCAAGACAGTAGCATTGTCTGGGGTGAGAAGGTAAATGCCTGTTCATAAATATGAATCATTATGTGTGGGCAGGAGGCAGTCCAGGGGGGGATGGGTAGTATGATGGATCAATATTCTGTCTCCACAAATTCAAATCACTATTTTTTGTAATATTCCTCCAGTCAGGATGGTAAAGAATTTGTAGGTGATACTAACATAAGAGAAAAATGACAATTGAGTTGACTTTTTTAATCAATCTTGCCATGAAATGACCCCTTACAGAATTGGACAGTTCTAATTTCCCAATCAATGGGCCCTTCATCGGGTTTTCAATGAAACATTTATAGCAGGTTCACACTTCATCCTCTCAGCAAAGATACTTATCAGGCATTGCTCACAGGGGATTATCACCATGGCAACTGCCGGTGCTGCTTTTCTGTGTATAGCTATTCTGGGAAAAGATAATCTGCTTTAAGAGATAAGATCGGTAGGTAGGAAATTAGGGTAACTGATCAGAGGCCTCTGGGAATAAACATTTCATGCATGGCTGCACAATTTCTGTCAAAATCTTTAAGGGGCATTTCTTGACATGATTAAGAAGCACCTAATTACTAAAATGTCATTAGCAGTTGTAACCAGAGCTTTCCATTTGTATCTTTTAGAGCAAGTACCCACAGCATTTGAACAGTGCAAGGGGTGCTGCAACATTCTGTGCCATAAACACAAGGGACTCAGCTTTGCTACCAAAATTAGCAGCAAATATGAGGGATAAAGGTAAGATATTTTTGTGTAAAAAGGTCATGTTAGGTTGCCTTGGGGAGCGGTAACCCTTTCTTATATCTTAGGTATAAAAGTTGTGCAAAATTTGACTCACTTTTTAAACCAACACCATATACCCTGGTGTGAAGATTATTTTCCTGGAAATGCAGTCTTTTGATTTAAAAATAAGAAAAAGAAGGTTGAGTTACTCAGGGATGTGCCCAGGCTGGGCGGCGCTGGGCAGGCGAGCTCAGAATAAAAAATTCTCGCCCAGCACTTACTCAAAAATGAACAATCCTGTCGGGCGCTAAATTTCCAAACTCCTGCCCAGATAAACAGAACGGATGCCATTGCTCATTGTGCTCAAGAATTAGACACACTAAATCAATGCAACAATATATTGACCTTACTAAATGCGTTGTAATGTCCATGCACGAAACTGTTTTACATGCACCTGTTGGCTGGTTGCTGTACATTGCCGAATGTGCGACTCCAATGTAGTGCAGTTGTGTATGAGGCAATCTGTATTGTGTTACGATAGCTTACAGACTTTCTATATGATCAAACTACTTCCACAGAAACACAAGACTAGGCTAGGCTCACACACCTCCATACACGAACACGTTAGGATAGTGTAAGGTCTAGTACAAATAACTCTGAAGAAAAAAGTATCATATGGCAAAATTACAGTGGTTAATCTTTCGAAATACGTATAAAGGGCTTAATAAGAGTATTTTGCACATGCCTCATAACTATTTCATGAATTGTGTGCCAACTAGATAGTACTGGACATCTTTCAATTTGAGAACGTTATGACTGCCCTGAGGCTGTAGCAACTTACCTATAGCAGTGTGTAACGCAGAAGATGTGAAGTATGGGAGCACCTAAAGGGACCGCAAGCATAAAAAATTTGTGAAATTCCCAGGATTTTAGAAGCATGCAAATTGCTTATTATCATGGTTAAAGAAAAGCAATTATGTTTCAAATTAAAGTCTGGCTTTGTCCCATTTTGTTAGCTATATCAAATTGGTTGCATGAATGCTTTTAACACTTTCCAGAGGATCTCATACAGCACAGCACAGCACAGCAAAGATCTAATAGGCCTACTTGGAATTGAAGTCAGCACTTAATTTCTTGTTTCTGGCAATACACAGACAGTGGAACTATTGCAGATAAGACCTTTCTTAGAACAATGCAGTGACAAGTCAAGTCAATGTTTATTTTTAGTTTTCAATGGTTAGGGTTAAGTCTAGGCCACTAAGGATCAATTGCTCAAAGGAGGGCTAAAAAATGGGCAAGGGTGATTTGGGACGATTGCATCACTTTTAATAGTTCTACCCTACTTAGGTACAATATTTTTTCAAACTTTTCTTAAATTCTAAGTGATGGAAGTCCCCTTCAAATTGAATTGGTCAAGTTGGAAATTCTCCAACTTAATATAAAGCCTATGCAGCTGGCCTTACACCCCAGACAACATAAGTCTGCGATCTTGAAAGCGCCCCGCACTCCAAAAACCCTGGGTACATCCCTGGTTACTGTGTGTGGTCGCTTTCAAAATGATATGTGGACAAAATTTCTCTGGTTGAAATCTTTTTTACAAGCACAATCAAAACTGCAATATAAAGGCTCTTCTCCCAGGGCTCCCAGCATTCCTATATTTCCTATGTATTCCTGTATTTGGAGACTGGAATATACTTCCTATAAAATGGCAAATGTTCCTACATGTCCTGTATATTGCATTTTCAAAGTTTGTTTAGTAGCACTTCATAGATATCTTTAAAACTCAATGAAATTGCTAGGAATTGGTATTTAAAGTAGACTACTGCTGTTTGTTAGTGTTGTTTTTGATTAATATCCAGATGGCTTAATATCCAGATGGCTAAAAAAGCTTTTAGTGTTGAACTTGCTGTATGCTGTTCCCTGTGCATGTCTCAATTGTCTTGTTAAGACAGAGACCATCAGCTCAATATTGACTGCCATTGTTGCAACACTAGATACTTCAGTGCCATGCTGTGCTGAAAGTATCATGCTATTTCATACATTTTCAAAGAATAAACATCTCACAGAATACTTATCAGCCCTCCCCCCCTTCCCCAAGTTGGTTAAATTCCTTCACACTTACACCTCCGTTCCCCTTTGCAAACTGAACAATTGTGATTTGTGCAGTACTCGACTAGTGCCATTTGGTGATTAGGTAAAAACTGAATGCTAGTGTTGCCACTTTGAAATGTACTGTACAGCCTCCAGGAGCCGAGCCATCTGAACCCTCACCAGGGCATTGCTCTGGTCCCCAGTGGGGTCCAATTATGGTTTTCATGGGCATCAGATTACACCACAGAGCCACTAGAATCTCTGGGGTCACTAGAGGTCAAATGGTGAAAAACTTTAAAACAAATCTCAAAAAGGGTCATTTGGAGTCTGTAGTGCTCTGCATGAAGGTGCTCCATATCGAATGACAAGATCTCCTGTTGGTTGCAGTCAAAGGTCATTTCAGGTCAAAGGAAGTCATACTGTGAAAATCTAGTATACATGATATCTCAATAAGGGTACTGTGGGGAATCTCTTTCGTAGGGTGAGGACAAAGTGTGCTGTTTACCAGAATCCTCTTGTATTTGGTGGAGGCCAAAGATGATATGAACTCACTAGAGGTTAAGTTGTGAAAACATAGTATCTTAATTGAGGTAATTTTAAAGGATCTTGCACATAGCATGTTAGACAGTCCACATTAAGTTCTAGAAGGCTGTAGTTGATGGTAGAAGTCAAAGGTCATTTAACTTTACCAGAGCTCAAACTGAAGACCTTAAAAACAGATTTCAAGAGGGAACCTTTCATTACGCATTTCCCTCCCTATAAGGAATTTCACCGGACACCCCAGCAAAAGAAAGATTAGGTGGGGAGATAAGTTTCATCTGACTTCCTACTTAAGTCACTGAAGCATGCTCCAAGAGACCACAAGGTAAACAGTGAGAGAGTTGATCCATACAGAGATGTGGGTCTGTGTTTGTCCTGTATTTAATGCACTCAGGTGTGAGAGCAAACTGAGTGGTCAACATCTTATCTGATTTTTGTTGATGTTGTTCAGCCAAGCAAAGAGAGAAGAGGACAGGCCGTCAGTAGGAGAAAAAATTATGTTTATGAATCTTGTACTTCGTAGGTAGGTGCTACACAACATGTAACACATTGTGGGGGATGTTTCTTCCTTCCTGGGAATGAACATTGCTTTCCACGCTTGGCAGGATAAATACTTTGAGCTCAAACTTAGATCATTTCTTGTTTGCTTTCCCTCTCATCTCTTTGACAGGTGTCGTGGTTGGAACCTGTGGTACAAACACAGTACGGTTTAGACCAGCCCTCATTTTTCAACCCCATCACGCAGACATCCTTTTGGATACTCTTGAATCTGTTGTGAAGGAACTCTGATTTGAAAGTTTTCCACAATACTGTTCTCTTCTTTCTTTGAACAGATGAAGAATTGAATATTATTTCAACCAATCATCGATGCTGATTTTAATATGCTGTAATGATTAGTCATTCATGGTCTTCAATAATTGTTAAGTAAAAGTGTACAACTTGCATTCTCTAAATACAAAACATCAAGAAGGTAAAGTGCTCTCTGGTTCATTTATCATATATCCACATGATTTAGTGGTCTCTGGTTCATTTATCATATATCCAGATGATTTAGTTTATGCTGGCCAACAATTCTTACATCCTTTTATAAAGATTTATGAATGACTCTGAAGCCATACTTTGAGGAACTAAGAAGACATTTATCCCAATTACATTTCCCTTTGGTCTCCGTCAGGTAGGTGCTACAAAAACATTCCTTCTTGGGAATGAACACTGCTTTCCAGGCTTGGCGGGATAAACCCTTTGAGCTCAAACAATTCCATCACTGAAATAAATATAAGAAGTTGTATAATGTTTTTATTAGCTACTGTTTGCTGAAATAATATTGTGTACAAATCAAAATACTAATTAATAACATTTGCTCCTTGTATTGTGTTATTTTTGTTTTTTGCTTTTGTGGCTTGGCTTTTTGTATTTGTGTTACGATAAATTTGCAGTTTAAGATCTCTGTGTAAGATGTATGAAGGAATCAACTACAGGCATACCTGAAAGAGTGCATAATAATACCTTGTGACCCCTAATGAAGAAACAATATGGTTTTGCACTGGTGCATAGCCAGTCTTCTATTTCAGGATGGGGTGGGGGTTAAGGTTGTGAAAATTTCCCCCTAACTCCCTTTCCTCCCCTTAAGAAAAACAATTAGAAAATAGTGTGCATACAAAAAGTTTGTAATAAACATACAAATTTCTCTGAAATTTTCTGAATGTTAGGGGCCACCTAGCTCACTTCCTAGCTATATCCCCCCTACTTTTCAGAGTAGAATTAAGCTGTAGTATTTCCTTATAAAATGATTGAAGAAGGAAGCAAAAGCTGCAGTTAACATTTTTAAATTGTACTGTCCGGTCGATAATCTTCATGATATGGCAATTATTCAAGAATTTTGAGGCTTTCAAGGTTTTAATATTTCTAGTTTTAATGATTCCAAAGCTTGTCGTGTATTTGAAAAGCATTGTTAGACTCGCAACTGTTTTTAGAGAAGGTGGACTGTAACTCAGTGTGATACATTTCTGCCATGCCAGTTTGAATCAAGTGCAATGCCCTAATGAGGGCAAAAGTGCAATGGAGGAAGTTTGCCAGTTGAATGACAATTAGGTTTCGGAAATATTGAATGTTGCTAATAAATATTGTATTTTCTACTGTGTATTCAAATAATATTGTGAATGGATCAAACATTAATTATGGATATTTGTTTTTTGTTTTGTGTTCATTTTTGATTCCTAGCCAAAGGTGATGGTGATATCCTGTCTGGGCGTGTATGCGCATGTGTATGTGACACATCTTGTAAACATGATATTTCAAGCAGAGTAACCATAACTGATCTGATTATTGGCATGTAGATGGACTATATTGAATAGAAGATTCCTATTGTATTTGATGGAGATCAAAGGTCATTTGTGGTTACCAGAGGTCAAACTGGAAACATTGTAACAATATTTCAAGAAGAGTAACAGTGAGGGATCTCATACTTGGCATGTGTATGACCCATAGGAAGTAAGTGAATGAGCCCTTCCATTTTTGTGAAGGTCAAAGGTCATATGGAGCCAAAAGATTTCAAACAGTATCCAGAAACCCAATAGGCTAAGCCTGATTCCTTGCCATATGATATATTGTAACAAACATGAATCACCCACATGACAAGCATGAAATCCCTCACAGTTATTCTACTTGAGATATCATGTTAATAACATCAAAACCTTTTAAAACCTTGTGATCAGAAATGATATTTCACCTCCACTTAAAACAGTAAGGGTCATCTACCCTATATGGCCATCTACATGGTAAATATGAACACTCCACAGGCCGTGTAGGAGATCTGGCACAGTTATTCTACTTACATACCATGTTTACAACGTATCATGACCTGATAAGGCTCCAAATGACCTTTGAACTCCACGAAAAATGATAGTGATCATCTACTTAATATGAGCAATGTAAGATACTATGTTTACAAGGTTCTGACCTTTTGGTCGCTTGTGACCCCAAATGATCTTTGAACTGCACGAAAAGCAAGTATCTGCTCAACATGAACCTTCCACATGTCAAGTGTGAAATCCCTCACAGTGTCCTCTTGAGATACTATGTTTACATTCACTTAAAAGGGATTATCTTCTCAAAAGGGGCCATCCACATGCTAAGTATGAGTTCCCTCACAGTTACCCTTTTGGAGATAACATGTTTACAACATTTTGACCTTTTGACCACTGGTGACCCCATATGACCTTTGACCTCCATTTAAAGCAATAGGGATCATCTACTCGATATGGGCAATCCACATCTTAAGTATGAGATTCCTCACCGTTACCCTTCTGGAGATATCATGTTTACAAGGTTTTGACCCTTTGACCCCTGGTAACCCAAAATAATCTTTGAACTCCACTTTAACAGTGGGGATCATCTCCTTAACATGGGCAATCCACAAGCTAAGTATGAGATCCCTCACAGAACACTTCTTGAGATGGTGTTTTCAAGTTTTTGATCATTGGACCTCTGATGAACCCAAAGGACCTTTGACCTCCACCTATACAAATAGGGATTATCTACTCAATCTACATTGTAAGTACAAGATTCCTTACAGTTACCTTTCTTGTGATAGTGTTTACACATTTTGCCCTTTTTACCTCTGGTGACCCCAAATTAAATATCCTTTGACCTTTACAAAAAATGATAGAGATCATCTTTTCAACACAGGCTCTTCACACCCTAAGTACGAGATCCCACAAAGTTAAGCCGTCTTCAGATATTGTTTACAAGGTTTTGACCTTTTGATTTCTTGTGACCCTAAATGACCTTTGACCTCCACCAAAACCAAAAGGAAGTATCTGACAAACACAAACAATCCACATGTCAAGTGTAAGATCCCTCACAGATATCCTGCTTGAGATATGTTTACAAGGTTTTGACCTTTTTGCCTCTGGTGTCCCCAAATGACCTTAAAACCAAAGATGTAAGAGTTTCAGGAAATTTCCTGAATTTAAGACATTGGAAGTCTTGAGCAAAATTTTCAGGGTATCCATTTTCCTGGAGAAAAAATTTTTGCAGTGGTCAGGGTGGGTAAAGTTTTGGGATTTTTTTTAATCTTTATACAAAAAATGTAAATTCCTCCTGCATGAACATACTTTAAAAACAAACAGAAAACATCATTTGCACCTATGCCTCCTCCTGATATGAAAAGTTTTCGCAAAGGGGTGCCCGAGCTTCCCGTAGACCCAGCTCCCCCAGGCTGACAATCCTGGACAACACCATTTAAGGAGATAAAACTCTACTTCACTTATATCTCTTTAAAACATGTTAAAAATGAGATCCCTTACAGTTACCCTTCTTGAGATGTGGTGTTTACAAAGTTTTGACTTTTGGTGACCCCAAATGACCTTATAGCTCCACAAAAAATGGATCATCTACTCAATATGGGTTATCCACATGGTAAGTATGAGATTGCTCACAGTCAGCCTTCTAGAAATATGTTTACAATGTTTAAGACCTTTTTAACCTCTGATAACCGCAAATGACCCAAAACACAGCTAAAAATTCCAGTTGGGTCCAGTTGAACTGGACTCTTCTGGAAATTGGGCATGTCTAGTTGGAAAGTGGACCCAACTGGACCATTTAAACTGGACTGTTCTGGAAACTGAGCATGTCCAGTTGAGAAATCAACTGGTATATTATGGTAACTCCCTATTAATGAGCACCCTTAAAATTTAGTACCACGCAGGTATGGCTTGTAGAAGGGTATGCCAAATGCAATGGTGTACTTCAAAATGCATTTGAAGCATGCAGGTTCAAAAAATCTAGCTTTTTACATGGGTTAATGGGTTAATTGGACTTTACTGGACCAGTTCAAGAGGACTTTCATTGTAATCAGTTCAGCTGAACTTTACTGGACACTTCAATTGGACTTTATTACGGTTACTTTAACTGGACCTTACTACACCCTGTCAAAAAGACTTAATTGTGACGAGTTCAGCTGTACTGTATTAGACCAGCTCAATTGGAGTTTATTTTGATTGGTTCAACTGGACTTTACGGGACCAGTTCAACTGGACTTTAAATGTTTTGATTAGTTCAAGTGGATCTTACTGAACCAAGTTTAAGTGGGCTTCTGTGAGTAGGTCAATTGGACTTTCCTGGAACAGTTCAATTGGACTCCACTGTGACCAGTTCAACTGGACTTTGCTGGACCAGTTTAACGCGACTTTATTGTGATTAGTTCAACTGGACTTTACAGGACTATTTTAACTAGACTTTCTTGTCATTAGTTCAACTGGACTTTGCTGGATCAGTTTAATTGAACTTCAATGGGACCAGTTCAACTGGACTTTGCTGGACCAGATCAGTTGGACGTCATTGTGATTAGTTCCACTGGACTTTGCTGTACTATGCAGTTCAACTGGACTTTATTGTGATTAGTTCTTCTGGACTTCACTGAACAAGTGTAACTGGACTTTCTTGTGATTAAATCAACTGGACTCTCCTGGACTAGTTCAATTGGACTTCATTGTGACCAACTGGACTCTCCTGGATCAGTTCAATGGGATTTTATTGTGATCAGTCCATCTGGACTCTGCTGGACAAAGTTTAATTGAATTTTATTTTGATCATCACAACTGGACTTTACAGGACCAATTCAATACAATTTTACTGTTATCAGTTTAACGGGACTGTACGATGCAACAAGACTTGATCGTGTAAAGTTCAACTGGACTTTACATCAGACCAGTTCAAAAGGACTTTAAAAACAGAGACAATTCTCCACTAATGGTACGTAACTGCCTAGTTCAAATTAGGGCAATTTTAAGTTGAAAGTTAAGAAAACTTCCATCAGTTCAGCAAATTTAGTTGCTTAAGAAAAATTCCACTGCGCAATAGTTCTCGCTTTCGTTAGCGATAGTCCGTTTGAACTGTTACTACAGGAATTTAACAAGCCCAGTTGATGTCCAGTTCAGTCCCTTACGCAATGGCGTCATGTAATCATGATAATAGAAAAAGTCCTGTTAAAATCAACTGGTTCCAGTCCAGTTGAAGTCCCTATTTGAGTCCCGTTGGGTCCGGTTCAAATATGAGCAAGTCCAGTTCAAATTTGAACGGACTAAACTGGAATTTTCAGCTGGGAAAAGAAAAGTAATCATCTTCCCTATACAGGCAATTCACATGCTAAGTATGAGATCCCTCACAGTTACCATTTGAGATAAAGTGCTTAAAACGTTTTGACATCTGGTGACCTTAAATGGCCTTTGACCTCCACCAAAAACATAAGGAATCATCAACTTAATAGGGGAATCCACATGGTAAGTGTAAGATCTCTCCTGTTTATCCTCCCAGGGATATCGTTTTACCATCAACTTCCGAGGTATTTACCATTTGACCTCTGGTTACCCCAAATGACCTTTGACCTCCACCAAAAACAATAGGGATCATAATATGGTCAATTCATATACTACGTATAAAATCCTTTACATTTACCCTTCTTGAGATATCGTGTTCACAAAGTTTCGGCTTTTTGAACTCTCGTGACCTCAAATCACCTTTGACCTCGACCAAAACAATAGAGATCATGTATTAAATATGGGCAATTTACCCACCAAGTATGAGATCCCTTGAAATTACTCTTTTTGAGATATTGTGTTTACAAGCAAAGCGTTACTTCTACACATTGTTCTAACACACACACGCATACCCATTTACGGCGCTGATCGGGGACATGCACAAATAATGTGCAAAGTGGGGACATCCTCTTCCTCCCAGTGAATCGGAGATTATTACAGGTTTACACACCAGGAAGCTGGGGATACCGAAAAATCTGCACACACATTTACACATGAATGAAGACT
>WURT03237220.1:0-26314 GCA_009936505.3 Holothuria glaberrima | reverse complement strand
TGGCAGAAGGTTCCATTTTTAAAGTCTTTGGTATGACTCGACCTGGGAATCGAACCCGGGCCTCCCGCGTGAGAGGCCGATGCTCGACCACTAGACCATACACGCTTCTATTAAGGACCCTCATCCATCAATCATTGAAATTGCCCTCCAGGAAAAACCCCTCAGTTGCCCCTCAAACCTGACCGTAAAGCTGGCAACAGGCCCACATGAGCCTCGCTGGTTTCCGTTTGGACAATTCGATAAACCTTTTATGGAACTATCCAGCAATAGATGGCTCGCATGTAACACATTAAATAACATGATGTTCTTACAGGGCGATTTAACCCTATCTCTGTGCTTACACTTCCCCATGCAGCAAACCAATAAATGTACTTTGAATACTCATATCCTACTAAATTTGCTCATGTCTAAAAGTTAATGTAAAATCCGTTTATATGCAACACGAGTCATTGTTGCAACCGGCAGCCCTTTTTCCAGCTTAACCTTGCTAAAATGACCCATAACAGTGTCTCCTGGGAGCCTGTGTGGAAAGGAAATCTTACAGCCAGAACAGTATCTCTTGCAGCTACAAAAAGATTGAGGAAAGCCAAGATAGATACGTAACGCACTCCAAAACCTCCATAGCTTGCTATACCAGGGAGTTGCAACAGTCTGTGGCAACTCCCTGGCTATACCAATATTTTGGCCTGTACCATGTCATGTGACTTAACATTCATATTCCTTGCGGTGACAAGGGAGATGCTCCTTTAACGCTCTTTACTGAGACATTATATCGTTTAGCTGTGTTGTAAAATACACCCACATTTGATTTCCAATACATTCAGTCTACAAGTACTTTGGAGTCGGTAATCTTTTGCACTGAACAGTTACGATTTTGTCGTCACGCTCTGGTAGGGGCGTAAAAGGTTCGTAAAACCCTTGTATGATTTATGTCATCACATTATCTCCTCTCTGATTTCACACTGCTTACGACGCAACGCTTCACTACTCATGCAATGCGCCAGACTCCGCATTTTTGAATAAGTGCGATAATTATCGTAATTGGGAACGCGTAATGTAATAGGGCCGTTTGCTGCGCTTTGAATCATGGGACTCCATGTGTGAATGAGTCCCGCTCATATTGGAGGAAATAATTGTCACTTAACTGCTTAAAGGGGCTATCGTATCACCCACATACATTTTTGATCTGAGGCTATAAGAATTCACAATTGGTGACGACATTTTGATTAACCATACGAAAAGGTAAATTCAAACTATATGCCTTTAATTTGGGCCACTTTGATAGATCAATGACATGCAGATTAATGAAAATGTGACATGTAGAATACACAAGCATATGCGGCACACAGACATGCAAGAGAATAGTAAACTAAGTACACCCAGTCACAAGAGGTGTCTTTCGCATCATTGGCCTTGGGCAGTAAAACAATATATCTATGTTTTTACACTGAAAGAGAGACTAGAAGTAAACTTGAGAGAATTTAACTATCTGGAACGATGAAATTTTCAAGTTTACTACACTAAGGGAACGCCGGTGTCCCTTTACCCAAGGTGTGCCAACCCTTTGCTCTACCACTATACTAGTGACTCCCGATCATGACTGGTATGGTAGATGTGGGACCCACCTGATGAGGTTGGTACAGTCACACTGCTGTTGCATGACACGTCACAAAAAAATGTTGGTAGGCGTTTTTACCAATATACATAACACCGTCAGATCGTCGAGGTTCGAACCTTCTTACGTCAGTCATTTCTGTATATGTCCATTATTGTGCACCATAGATCTTTTCATGATACAGTCATAAACTGCTCAACTACCAGTAGATGGGCATCGAGTTTGAGGCGGTACGGCAGAGGCAGCTCAGTTACAGTGACGTCACAAAACGATCGCTAAGCTCCACGAAAGATCACATAAATACATCAAGTATAAAAGTAGCAGTGTTTTTCGTTGTTTTAAACTTGGCGATTGGTTGAATATTTAATCTACCAGCATATTTGTAGAGGAAATCATAAAACATGACTCATTTCAAGTTATATGACATTGGTGGATTGTACGATACACGGACTAAATAGTGAAAGGTGATTTGCCAGCAACTGATTTCTGTTACGGGGGCTGATGTACCAAAGCTAGCACTGAAACAATATTACGACAGGAATACTTGTATGCAATTGTACGACATAGGACGACTCATATGCAACAATGCGACATGAATACTTGTCTGCAATATTACGACATAGGACGACTCGTATGCAACAGTGCGATATATGAATACTTGTATGCAATAGTACGACATAGGACGACTCGTATGCAACAGTGAGACATGAATACTTGTATGCAATAGTACGACATAAGACGACTCATATGCAAAAGTACGGCGTAGGAATACTTGTAATAGTACGACATAGGAATACTTATATGCAATAGTACGACGTAGGTGTATACTTGTATGCAATAGTACGGTACGCCAAAAGATTACTTTTATGCAACATAATACAACATAAAAGTATTTGTATTCACTGTTAGAACCTAAGCAGGCCATGTTGTAAGTCAGTGCCCAATCAGGGGACGTAGCTCCCTTGGGCAGTGGCGGACCAGGGGGCGAAACAGGCCGCGCACCCCATGGGTGAAAAAAGGCAAAAAAAGAAAATGCTTCAAAATGTGTCAAAATAATATAGCACCATTTTGCATCTCAGCCCTCTTGCCCAAAGCAAAAATTTTCTAAAAGAAAGGGGAGCCCTCCCTAGGCCAGCGATCAGTCAAGCCTTGCACCCCCCTCTATTGAAAATTCCTGGATACGCCCATGCTTTGGAAAGCAAAATTCCTTCGACGATAATGTTTGGTTTTCACCTCTTCGGGTCTTAAAAACCTTTAAAAAAGAAAATAATAGAATACATGTATGCACAATTGTGTACATATCCTGGCTTTATTTCTCTTGCAGTATGGTAAGAATTAATTGATACATTAAAACGATCCCAAAATAGTTCAACAGCTATCATCGATTTCATGAGTATAATACTGGTTAATTTAATTTCAAATTAGTTATTTTAGATGGCATTGGGTACGATTCACTAGATTAAGCTGATTCTGAGCATACGACGAACGCCGAGTACAGCTATATACTTATTATCAGATTATGAAGTCTGTGACTAGGGTAACAAACAGAAATGTAGTCTCTCTCGTTTGAGGAAATATTTCATGTCTTATTATAAATGTTTGCTGATGTTGTGCTTTATCTGTCTGATCATGTAACCCCTCGTCGGGGTGGTCACACCCACCCCCTTTTGTCAAGTTATAATGCATCTGCGTTCCGTCCGTCTGTCTGTCTGTCTCCTTACTTGATTTACCAATTAATCTATTTGACGTTTTCGACATGAACTGACGTTTGTCAGTGTGTAGACTTAAATACTAATAGGCAACTGAGGTGCATGCTAGGTCACTATCCTCGTTATTCAGACAAAAGAACTACAGATTATTTATTGAAGAGAAAATAAGGACAACTGTGAGAATATCCGTGTATGATTGATAACGTATACGTACCAAGTGTTCTCATGTATGTAAGTGACACCAGCGCGTTTCTGGTAGCCATGCGGCTGGACACAGCAGTAGAAGTGCCCACACGGTGCGCACGCACAGCAGGACGCGCTAAATGCAATGATGAAATGAACGCTTGACCGTCACCATGTCAATGTAAAAGAGAGACGCGCTACGCGGTGACGTCGACGGAAAAGTCTACATACCCTTAATGCTAAAAGCATAGAAACTGAAGTACAGGAGAATGCTGACATGGTCTACCACCGTGTGTTTAAAGAGTAAAGCCACGGAAATTGTGAGGGCGCTTCCGCTGCACGGCAAAAAGTCACTTGTATGTCTGTATACATACAGTGTACGTTAGACCACGGTGCTGGAAGACTCCCTGGTTAGACTTGGGAAATATATGGTCATTTTATCTATTTTACGTAAGATTAGGAATTATTTTCACAACAGAGGCAAGTTATGATGCATTAAGTATTCGCTATATCTTCCTGTCTATGAATCTTATAATTCAGGCTCCACCAACTGGCCAATAACAGAGGCAAAAGCAACAACGTAATGTCTGTGCGTTCACACCAAAACCGAAATCTGCTGAATTCTGAGGGAGGTCCGCGATATTCTTTATCTCAAAACAAATGGGGCTATTTTCTAAGTTTTCACTCATACAAAATTGTCCCTATTACACCTGGGAAAAAATTTCCGCGTCCCGCCCGCAAAACGCAACAGATTTCGGTTTTGAAGTGAACGCACCTTTATGCTACCGTCCCACCAAAGTAGTTCTATCCCGTTCTACCTCGTTCTAAAAAACGTACTAGAACGGGCTGCAATCATGGCAAAATGTGCAGTTTGTCGTAAAATACGATGCTAGTTCGAATTGGGTCCGCGGCGCCGAACGGGATAAACGAGCTACAAACGCACCCGGTCCGTGTGCACACGTACTGAAACTTATGTCCTACTGCACCACGCTGTTACATGTTCCTAATAGGTTCGTAGTACGTCCATCCCCGTTTAAGAACGTTGTCAATCCGTCTAATTGCAGAACAGGATGGACGGGATAAAATTTTGAGCAGGCCCCAAAAGTTCTAGAGCACCCTCCCCGTGCATGAAGTTCGTAAAATGGTAAACAGACTGTAAATATTGTTGCTACACGTCCACTCCGTTCTTACACAGAGCCCGTTCGACAACACTTTTTCGAACGTACTGAGAACCAGTTTGGTGTGATGGGGGAATTACGCGCTGTTGCTTTCGTGCCATACAGACAGCTAGATAAGAGGCTTCGGTACGAATCGCAAGATGTCGTTCTCCCTTTATTCAATGTATACCTTCTTAAACATAATTCTTGTATATAAAACTGAAAGTAGGCTGCATGAGCGCTTACTTGGTGCATTCATCTGATCTACCATAGTGTAATATCTACTTCGTATGTAGTAGCGTATGTTTTATTGTATTTATATGCAGGTACTTTGGTCCACGCATGAGAAATCAAGCATAAGAGACGGTGAAGATGAATTTGATACACCCTGAGGCCTATGAGAAACTCGGGGTTATTCGGTGTGCTGACTTGATTATTTTGTACTATTTTGAGACTGGTATCAGTTGCGCAACCAGGATTTGAAGTAAAATTTTCTGTTAAAAAATTTACGTATTTTAGCCCCCCCCCCAAAAAAAATCGGCATCAGAGAGAGGGCATGGCCCAATGCCCCCTAAATACGCCACTGAATGGTATCCCCAAAACTGTTACTCTACGAACGTAACCAGGTAATATATAATAGTATGCCAGCGTCCTCATATTGGGATCTATAAACATTAATACATGTAGTAAATTTTATGAGCTATAGGTGGTCTATATCCAACTGGCAGCTGTAGGTGAAAAACTGAAACTTCTCCTAAATGGAGTTACGACTCCGAAGAGAGACGAGACCACTTGACCAGCCGCTCAGCAATCATACTTTTAATATCGAATTCTGTCATGTGTTGCTTTGAGGTTACAGAAAATCGGGAAAGGAACTGGATTCTTAATGTATTAGACAGCCAAATTGATCACATGAATGGACCAAGGCTATAAGTTATACAGTCTGGATATTCTGTTTTATGTAATGTAAGGATATGCACCCGACTTCTTTGGTATCACAGGCCCAACGTAAGCTGCAAAACAAACTAACAAAGCTTAACTTTTGCATTCATGGCTTCTTACTTATAGTTAACGAACATTTAGTTTCATGGATCACTTCTTCACAACCTATACTTGGAAGCGATATTATCGGTTCATGAATAATTCAACATGATGTCTAAATCGCGGACAAAATGGATTTTATGCTTGCACAGATGTTCAAAATGATGTTCATTCCATGATGGGGTTTTCCTTAACATGATGAGCAGATGAAGGAGTCTAGGATTATACCTCGAAAAGATCTCCAGTAAAGTTTAATCAAACCCGAAGAAATGGGTCAATGTCAGATCTTATTCATTAATGAATTGATCAACTGAAAATACATCTATTTTAAAACTGGGTTTGGTAAAGAGTGATCCACGAGATGATATTTACTTGCATGTAAATTAATAGTAAAGGTTTCATAGTCACCTACATGTAATACAAACCTAGGCCTGAACGTGCAAAATGGGCCACAGAAACATACAAACATAAAAAAATATTTCAAAAGAAATGGTTGAATTACACCTGTGAAGCTTTGACCACTTGAATGGATCTTATAAATAGTTAAGTAAAGTTCAACCTCTTAAGGTAAGCGCCAATGAATGTCAAACATCGCAGCAAAGTAAACTTGTTAATTGCACAGCTGTCCCGCTACAGATGTTTAAGCCGCAATAATACTAGAAAGGAGCAGCACCGGCAGGCAGGGGAAGGTTAAACCTTAAGGCTATGTGCCCAGGTGCCGCTAGGGCAAAAATTTGAAAAGTGTATATACTACAGATGTAAAAATAGAACGTTGCATTATAGACCTAGAAAGTAAGGGGTACAAAAATCTGTAGTATGCTTAGCCCAGGGATGTGTTATCACCTCCCTGGTTGACCGATTGCGCGTGATTCGTGTGTCAATGAAGCGGTGATCCGGAGCAACTGAAATATATAGGATGGTTTGAATCTCGAAGCTCTGCAAGTTCAAAATCAATTATACGAGCCAACTGTATGAAAAAAATAGTTGAACTGTGCTTAACCATAGCACCTCGGTGTTATTTGGTGTTGCACGTTTACAAATTGAATTGGATCAGAGTTGAGCTAAATAGTTGAAAATTTAACTTTCCGTATCCTAGAGCTACAGTTTACTGTCATGCACGTCCATCCGTTCGTGGGCTATTCAGGCCCAGTAACCATGACAGCGGCAATGCGGGGTGAGGGGGGGGGGGTTGATAGCTTCCAGTGGTAGGGTTTGGGGGGATGTATTAAAAGGCATTAAGGCATTGGTAACTTTTGATCTTCTAGGGGGTGAATTTTTCCAGGGTTGTCCCATCACCTCGATACAGCCTTGAGGTAATTCGCTCTCAAACTGCTATTAGTGGCTTCTTCTGATAGTCTGAAGGGAGGAATGTCGATAACATAAAACCTTGTGCAGCTCCCTGGTACAATCAGAATAAGTTGCTCAGTCCAGTAGCTTGCAAACAAGGAGGTTACTTGTAGCACCTTCTTGTTTTAAATACCACTTTAGACTTTTTCCATCTGAACATATAACTATTAATGTTCAAGCTAACCTGCCATAGAGGAATTACATCAACTGATTTTTTCCTTAAATTGTAACAAGGGTAGGCTTAGCTGAAAATGTTGCTAATCACGTAGGCCTGTAATGAAAAATACACACAACACGGTAATAAAATAATAAATCAACCATTTTTGCTTTAACGATTTCATAAATGCAAACAGAATTTTCTGTTTCAAAATTTGAGGAATTGGCAATTTTTGTCTCTAGGGGCTTTTTCTCATTTTTCATAAAATAGCAGAGTTGACATCTTAGGCAAGGAAGTTTTGCCTGCATTGTCTGGCGAAGGCATACCTTTAAATTAGGCTTTCAAATTTCAACACTCAGTCAAATTATGATGACATAAATGTGCCTATAACATATTTCCTCATGTTCGTAATGTTGTATTTACTGATGACATGAAAATTTTGAGTTAAACAAAATTCCATCAATCTTTGAATGTTTCAGGACGCGACATATCTGAAATTGGTTGAAAATGGGATAAAAAAAAATCGGAAAAATTTCTTTTCGCAAAAGCGACAAAATGACAAGGTGTTCAACTGTTTTTTTTTTTTTTTTTTTGAATAATCATGCACGAATTGGGTGAATTAGAATGCTCATTATTACTCACAGCGACGTAAAGTCGCAAGGCTTCTAAGATGGGGATTAAGGGCTGAAGATCCTTAGCTCTTATATTTTGGCATTTTCCAAGGTAATTTCTGAACGTTCTCCGGCCCAGATAATGATAATTTTCCCAAGAAAAACTTGAAACTGAAAATCATCTAAGCTGTAGCCGCCATTCGTCCGATTCAAAAGGCACTGCTTGTATACGATACAAGTTATGTATAAGGTGGCTACCAAACAAATGTTAAGTAGTTTGCTTTTTCAGCGAAGATAATATTCATGCGCCACTGATTGTACAAACTCAACGACTTTAAATGTTTGAGTCTATTTCAATTCATGAAATTATTCTATAGGAGATATATTGCTAGGTTAGAAGATATGCTATAGCAGCACCATAAAATGAAAGACAACGCTTTTGCTCAGGTGAAAGAACAACTGCATGAACACACAACATGCATTGGCGTATGGGAACACATTTCACATTTGGAAAGGGGGAGGGACGGGTTAGGACCTTGTTATTTTTTTGTTTTTCTTTTTTGGCCGAAAATCATCACAAAAAGTTTTTCTTAGGGTAAAGGTCCGGTGCCCTCATATTCACTTTTTTGGCTCGATGTGGGCTGGTGAGCGAATGTCGTCACACGCCCCTCCTCCTATCTGCCTATGGTAACGAGTAATGTGGCCCACACTTACGCTTAGGTTGTCAACGGTATACTGGAATCTATTTGCACACAAAATCATAAAACTCAGCAATTCGCCCAAGTTGGGAAGTCGGAAGTTTATAACTACTTGGATGAGGCTTCATCTGGCGTGTTTTTGGCTTGGAAAAATGCTACAGACATTTAATATGTTCGAGAAATAGCGGGAGAAAGGTTGCCTCAATGAACGATCCCAGGTCAGCTGCATAGTCTAATAATCAGTCAGCAATGCAATGACAAAGTCATTTTCGTTAACAGAATGTCGTCAATCATTCCGATTAGACGCTCAAATTATGAAACGAACAAACTAATCGATCGGTTCAGTGTGCTCACACAATCACACGTCTCGAAATAGAAAAGGCCCATATGCTACTACACTGTAAAATCTAGGCAGTGGTTCGTTTCCACAACTCCGAACACTGTTCAACCAGGGAGTTGCAAACAGTGAGCGTCAGTATATGTTCGTTTAGCTATCTGTAATTCTGTGTTTGTATAAAAAAAAACTTAAGTTCATCCCTCGTAAAAAAGAGGTTTTGATGAAAGGCAAACAGATCAAGAGAAGAATAATAGGGAACTTGTATCGATCCGTAAATACGGCACAAGTACATGCAATTAAGCCTTAAAGTTGCGGTAATGATCAATGTTGGGTTTGTTGTAAACACATTGAAGGATTTGGATTATGGAGGTGTGTGCCTATACCGTTTTAACTTCTTATCATTCACACATGTTTTACACTTTACAGGGAAAAATAGTACTTAATGGTCCCTGGTAAATAGGCTGGGTGGATTCTCGACCTGTAATACCCTTTAGAAACTGTCAGCAAGGTAATCATCATCGCTAGGTGAAATGAACGAGGAACTTCAGCAATTGCAGGTCATTTAGTCTATGGTTTATAGAAGCAATGCTTTCCAGAGACGCACGGGCCGTTTTCTAAAAGCGTGATGCATAGCTGTTTAGCACAAAAAATTTCTTCTCTAGAAAATTGCTCGCTTTTCTCCACAATTTCGCCCGAGGAGAGGGAATGAAGCGTCCAGCCCTTGTCTCGTACGCCTGTGGTATTTTCAAAAAGCTCTTTAGATTATAAAGTTTCTCTTTACGGGCAATGCAATACGATAGCAGTTACGTTTTTCCATGGAGCTACTACCCCGAGGAAGTATTAACTCCATAGTTTGTCTGTCTTGCTGATGTGAATGGTGAAGTTTTTACGAGAAGCATTCTCGTGAAGGAATTATATTCCAAGTCTAGGCAACTTCAAGAGTTCAGCAAATGTCAAACCTTGTTGGCTGGTGAAGGTCCGACTTTTATATCTCCCAGTCCCAAAGTCAGTAACTTCACAGAAAGGTTGAAATATACTTTACGCGAATTTTATCTATATATTTGCTCAATAAGCCCTTTTCAAAGTTGCGCGGTCGCTTCTAATCACGAGGCGCAGTAAGAGGCGTGAGACGCTTCAATGATCCATTGAACGACTTAGAGTATAAACACATAATTCGCGTGTGAAAAAGACAATATAACATCAGTAACGGAAAATATAAATGATGCATGAGATCGAAATTAATATTTTAACATATTTTTATTGAAACCGTTTTTTTCTCCTTTTTTGTTCGTGATAAGTGTACCAAAACATGAGATGCATTTTCACATAAAAATATAGTACAAATAATATTATTACAAAAGGTGTGTTGCATTCCCTAGTATCTGTAGTAAATCTCACGCTTTATAAGCAATGACTGGAAAAGCCAGTCCGAAACTTTCCCCGGTCAATTAAAAAATCTTATAAAAATCAAGAATGTTTCATGTGATGTGGAAGGCTGAATAAGAATCTTAAGCTATGTTTTAAAGACTTTATACATATTTTACACGATTAGAACGCCAAAGAGAATATACTTTTTCTAGATAAGAAATCTACTCTGCTTGATTATAAGATAAAGCTACAGGCAAAAACCACGAGTAATGACTGTTCAGGTAGAAACTGCCAAAGGGCCTTCACATAACACTTCCCGTCGTATAAAAATAAACGACACACATTAATATCAGACACAGTATCCAGACGGGCAAATGATTCCATTTTGAGCTTGCCACCGTTGTATGCATAAATAAGATTTAGTTGTGAATGTAGACAAACCTCAAATACCGAAAACAACCCCCTCACATATTGGCGGACTTCGACAGTTTCTACCAAGCATTTTAATGACTGCTACATATATGTATAGTAATAATAATAGTGAACACGTGCGAACTTGTGCAGCAAACGTAATAAACTCTTATTTTAACTTAATATAATAATATCTTATTTACAATGATAGTTATATATACGAAAACATCTACAAAATCAGCATATTACTATTCAGGATAACTTCTTGATTACTAATTTTTTGCAAAACGATTATAAAATTTTGCATCCAACAATCGAATTTTGTCCCTATTCCAAATATTTGTAAATCCATCCCAAAGTTTGCATTTCAACCATTGCTTGTTGATACAATAACTTAAGAAAATGTTTAAGAGCAAAATTACAAATTGAGTAAGGTATAGCTTGCACATGTAAATAGACAGAAGTTAAATTACTGAGGTAAAAATCAAGAAAACCGAAATTTCGACAATTTGCATACGTAGTTCAAAACTGGGTGACACTTGCACAAAATGACCAAAAACAAAATAGCTTATTACAGGTGAATTTGAGACAGACAAAATCCGACGAGGTTATTGCGATATGGTTTACACTGAGTGCAGGGTACAGAATACATTGGACTATGCTACAGGTAGCATTACATGAGGTAAGACAGGAAAACGTATTATCTAAACTCAAAGATGTCAGCCAGTCTTCACAGGCCGTAGGAGGAAGCCAAGTATTGACGCCTGTGGTTTCGGGTCACACAAATTATGTCTGACCGAGAGAAATTGCAGTTCAAGGGAATCAAAAGTAAACAAATGGTCGAGCGGTTTTAGCAATACAATATGACCTCGCCGTGTGACTCAACAAGCATCAAATCCCTCACACGAAAGAAATACACAATAACATGTGTTATCTTAATGCCTCGATACTGCACATCGCTAACCTAGGCAACATAACGAAAAATGCATGGTTCAATATAACTATGTATGGTTATTAGAGAGACTATTCTTTTCAAAATGCGAGATTTGGTTTCCCAAACTCTCGCTTCACGCCTGTGAGCCACATTGCCTATTTTCAGGACTTCAGGGGCCCGCAAGAGGTAAACACTTATCTCCTTGACTATACTAAGCAGATTGACAAGGTAACCATTAAATGCCGTAAGCGCACAGACGCTATCATTTTGCTTTACTTAGATAAGATCAAGGGAAGGCCACACTGTAATATGTATGTCATTGAAAAGTATTGGGAACCCCAGGAACACCCTAGTGACTAAAGACCTAATTTGCTGGGATTCAAAGGCTGAAATTTGACAGTTACAATGTAAAAAAAGATCTTTTTCCTGCCTTACCTCGCTACTATGTAAAAATCCCATGAAACATTCTTAAGTTTTAAATCGTGGAAGGCAAAGTGGTTAATACAAAACATCCATCTCCAAAAATAAGTACAGTCAATCATCTCCTTGAAAGTACACTCAGTTCAGTAGAAAACAGTACTTTGATGTCGTACAAAAATGTTCCGTGAATCCGTACAAAATATAGTTTGATATTTTTCTGTCTAGAAAATGCAAATTTCAAAAAAAACGTTGCACTTACTTGAATAGCTTTGCAGGAAGTGATAAGTTCAAAACGAATGTTTTTTGTCTGTTTAACTTGGACTGCATTAAGTACATGCCGTAACAAACGATGCTAGACTCGAATCCAACCAGTCGCCTTCAATCATTTCACTTACTTCAGGTGTAATATAGTCCGATAAATCTAAGTGTGATTGCCCATTTGTAAAACCGTTTATTGATGAGTCCAACGATTCTAAATCCTCCAATGTGAAGCTATCAAGGGAAGGCCAGCCTCCCGGGAATGAAAAATCGTCCAACGGAAACTGAGTCTGTGATTGTGAAGTTGTCGAAATGGATGACACTGTTGAAGCTGGAGAACACTGGGCGGAAAGGTCTGGCGAAGGAACGGAGAAGCTCTGAGGACTAGTTGAACCACCATAACCTGGTGTGGGAATCATGGAAGATGGTGATGTTACAGTACCCGGTATGGAAGTTACACAGTTGTTGTTAATGTTTAGGTGTTGCTTGTACTCACAATTCTGTTGAGGCGTTATTTCGTCGTACATGCTGCAATGTTCACCTGGATATGAGTCGAGGCTAGAGCCGGTCGGACTGCAAGGGACCTCGGCGGGCGGCGTGAGTTGACTAGCAGCGAGTTCAATGGCTGTGCTTGCCTTGATGCTTTCACGGAATTTCTTGTCAATCGTAAGCTTCAACTTAGGCACTTTGTCGACACGACCTCCCTGGACACCATGAACATGGCTGGCGCCCGATCGACTCGATTTAGAATTAGATTTGCTGCTCTTAGACTTTGGCTTACTCCCGCTGTTGCTGCGGTTCCCACCGTCAGACTTAGCAGCTGGTTTGACTTTCTTTCTCGGTCTATACTTATAGTCTGGATAGTTCTGCATATGTAGCTGGCGCAGTCTTTCTGCCTCCTCAACGTACGGTGTCTTCTGGTCATCGTTCAACAGTTTCCAACGTTTTCCAAGCTGTTTGGAAATTTCAGCATTGTGCATGTCAGGCATCGTTTCCATGATTTTTCTTCGCTCTATCTGAGACCACACCATGAAAGCATTCATGGGTCTCTTAATATGTCCATTGCTACCTCTCCAATTTGTTTGGCAAATGTCCTCTGAAATGGAGAGCGTAGACTGAAGCAAGCTCGGATCGATGTTAGCATTATTCGGAACGGACGGACGGTCCGTTTCCAGGGATGGTGAATCTGGGTCGCTATATGCCATGGTCTGACCGCTACTGTCGATAACTGTTTGCGTCTGTGGCACCATTTCAATAAAGATCCAAGGTTTAGAAAGAAAATTCACAGGAGTTGAAGTTAAAGAAAATTAAATACAGAAGTTGAACCACATTTAGCAAGTTTTCGTGTGGGTGTTCAACTCGAGCAGTAATCTCAATATGATCCTAAATTGAGAAGCACGTCTTACTTTATTGTACAATCTTCAAAAAAGCCATTCAATCGGCAGCCAACAATCGACTGGCCAATCAGTGTGTTGTGGGGCGGAGCTTACAACGCGAGCACGCGTGTGTTCTTGATGAGCTGTATAGCTGTTGAAGATATTCAATGGACACAAACAGTGTGAATAAACGTTGGTCCCTGCTAACCTAGAGACATTAGTTTCAATAATAAACGTTTTGATGTTCGAGGAAAAAGACTGAGTGCCCCACCGTCAGCTATGTCGAGCAGGCGTAATGCTGTCATGGGAGTTTTTAAACTTTCCCCAAGCGAAATAGATATTTTTCGTTACGTTTGCTTTTACAGTATCTCTACCATGAATCACATCTTAATGAATGCAATTTTGTTACAGGCTTGTTTGGGTCAGACCTATAAAATAAAGCGATACTGCTTAACAAATTCAGGGAATTTTTGCTTGGTCTTACATAGGCTACTTCAGACGCTGAAAACCGATTTTTTTTAATCAACCAAAACTACTGGGGTATTGGTAATTGGAATTATAAAATTGTTTTGTGTAAAGCTTTACAATAAAATAATCACGGCAAGAATTTCCAAAAAATAGCCCCACATTTAGAAATAAACGGGCCTTTACGATCCAGCTAGTGGTCATATGTTTTTAAAACATTTAGCCAGAAAGCTGGCCCCTTCTTAAAGCGACTTATCTTTTATAGAGCGTTAAATGCATTGGAATACAGAGGTTATTTGAACACATCCAAATTGCTACTGTAATGAGAAAAAACAACCACGAATCGACAGTGTACCGGTAAAAACACTGCGAAATATGTCTGTTTACTGTTGTATTATAACAGAACAAAAAAGAAGGAATACAAAGAGGAAACAGAAAAAGTGATGTCAATTTTTTCAACAAATTGACAGCACTTTCTCTGTTACCTTTATGAATTTCTTTTTTTCTTTTTTTTTTTTTTTGTTCTGTAATTCTACAGATTTTTTTTTACAGTGAAGCCATAACGAGTTGCTCTGTACTGTAATGCCAATCGAATTCCACGTGTTTTCAAAATATTTCCAAAATCGTCGAGCCAAAATAAAGTCTTCATGTGTACCAGATTACATTCAAGTACGTACAGCCACACTTCCTCCGCACACCCTCTCTAACCCCTTAACCCCTACACCCAATACATTTTCATTGAAAACTTCGCCAAATATTGCAAGAGACTTCAATCCGACATATACCCATAAGCGCAATACAATTTGCAGTTTTCCCGTTACATTAAAGTGTACTGCAGCCCCCTCCCCACCCCTAAAAACGTGAAATCGCAAACGGTGTACCTGCTCAAACACATGCGCATTAAAGTGAATGTGATGAATGCCGTGACGATATTTCAAATTCTAGTTGATTAAGGCAATAAAAGTGTTTTTCCATGCACTGATGTGATAGTTCTATTGCAATAACGTTTTCAACGATGTCGTAGCAGCATATTCCGTTAAAATTATTGCAATACTGAGATTTTTACACTACTGTCTAGGTACCAGCTGACAAATAAACATATATAAACGGTCCCCCATTCCCCAGAATTGCCAAGTCAGTACTTTTCATACAACCTGTACTTCTTCAGTATATATAACACCTTTCCTTCTATTTTGTCTAAAAAAAAATGTAAAAAATATGCCCTCCTCCGAGGGGTAAAACGACTAAACGTACACACAAGGTTTTTTTTCTCAGCCCTATAAACTTTTAAAGCTGGCTCTAAAAATTGAGAGCGCTATAAAATATTACTGCCTATCCAGACAGGTGTCTATATCATACCGTATATATATTGTGGCGGCGGTATGTAAGATCGTAACGTATCAACAACTCTTAAGGTCAGAATCGCCATGATTTACGTTGTAGAATAGCAAGTAGAACGACTACACAACACAGGACCGTTTGTGAATCAACTTCGTCGCCACATGAGGATTTGAAAACGACTTTTCCTGTTTCTTACTGAATATTAATACAGTTTCGCATTGCTTTTAATTCACTTCTGTTTTATTTCATATTGAACATAGGAAGCCAAAGTATAAAACATTCAGTGAGAAGTTCGTGCAGATTGTAGTGCAAATGATATCACGCCTGAGGTAACTTTCAAGTTCACTTGAGAACATGACATGTACAGGTTAGGTGTATAGGAAGGAAGTGATGTTAAAATTTTAAAGGCACATATATTTGTATTGCACGGACTAAAACCGATAGTCTAGTGAGAGTCAAGGCTGGAACATACTCTAGATAACCGTAACGTTTAAAGTCATGGACAGTTGGAAAGAAAAAGTTACCCGATAAGGCATATTGGGCTGTCTACCAATACAGTGTACATATTTTTTCATTGGCAAGGAAACTTATGATTCTACACTCTAAAATCAAAAGTGTGTAATTCACTCCAAAAAGAGTGCCCAGAATGATCACTCCTAAGTACGAGTGAATTTCAACCGAAGTGGAGTGAAAATTCACTCCAAATAGAGTTATATTTCATTCATGTGTGTGAAATATCGCTCTATTTGGAGTGAATTTCACTCTTTTGCTTTTAGAGTGTAATGGGCCCTTTGAAATGATGAAACCATTCTTCGGAAGTCCTATTTAAGACACAGATCTGCTTCAAAATTCAAGAATTAAAATTCGAAATTTTTTAGGAATTATTTAGTTTAAAGGGAAATATTCCGTTTAAAATGCACCAACATAGCATGCAAAGAAAACAGCCTTAAACACTATTTAACCACTTCGTCTTACCATGTAATAAACTCCAACAACAACTTGATTGATCTCCTCAAAACATTATGCACTACAAGAGTTAAGGAAGTTGCATCATTTGAATTTTTGCAAGTTTGGGCCAACAAATTACTCTTGAGTAACAAATAAAAACCTGTAAAAACCTTATTTCTTGGAAAAAGCTACTGTGCTGCCTTCTTTTCAATTATTGATCATTATGCATCTTTAAATACTGGTTTAAAAAATGCAATTTTTTTTTAAACAAACACAGTACTCCCCTTTAGACAATCTATTTAATGGTAATTGACAAAAATCTTTGTAAAGGTTCCTGTTTCTGAGATGTCTTCGGGATATAGTTTTTCTAGTCTTTCTAGATTGGTGGTTTCGATAATTAATCGACTAAATAATTAATCGAATGAAGCCTTTTAAGTGTGCATCAGAAATGTAAAAATGATCTTATTTTGGCCCGAGAACCTGAGATATCCTACTCGCTAACAATATAACAGCCAAGTTTGTCACTGGTTGTGAATTTGTCCAGCTACACTAAAAAATGCTTCGCACGAAAACAAATAAACAGCCAATGGCCCAAACCGTCAGAGTAATCCAGGGTGGTCAAAATGAAGCCTTTTCTCTTCATCGCCAACAGTCAAGAACGCTAGCATAAACTGAACCACATACGCCCTCCATTGAATAACCGACGACGTACTTTTCATACTCCTCAAGCAGTTCTTTGTTATCAGAGCCTACAGACGATTCGCATTATTCTTCATAAAGTTTTAATGCTATGAGGGTAATTATTATCGAGTTTAATGTCAAAGTTACTGCGTACACCTGTATGCAGATGAGGTCTGACTCCCGGGACGGTGTCGCGGTCGCTCCATTATTAATATGACAGTGTGGATGCAACACGCAAACCACTGGCGAATGAAAGAAAAACATGCTGGACCGGCCGGTGGCCGGCCGGCGTACCTATGACGGACTGCCCTGGCAAAATAGCAAAAACATCTTGACAATATTTCATTTTTTATAAGCAGAGACGTTTGCCGTTTTCAAAAAAAAAAAAAAAAAAAAAACTTAAAGAGAATTCGGGAAAATATGGCAGGACGGGATATTATTAGCGTTAGTGTACATTTTATCAATCAGTCAATTGAAGGCTACACGATCCTGGTGCGTGACAGTGATTTTAGTAGAACTCTTTTAAAGTTTTCATTTTCAATGTAAATAAGGGGTTGTTTTCTATGCATTTCTGTGAAAATTTTCTTAGGATGACTACTCTGTACTAGGGAAGTGTTTGCAAAGTACTACATTTTCAGTACACATCACACGAAGTCGATGGAACATACACATTTATGAATAGAGGGCGCAATTGCGTTACTTGCAAATAAAATTTTTCCTGTATAGATGTTTCTGAATAAGAGTGTTAGTTGCGGTAGTGTTTTATGACAATCTTAAAAACGCTACAAGAAGAATGTTGAAGAATTTAAAATAAAAAAATAAAAAAAAAAAAGAAAAAAACGACAATTTTTGCGCAACACTAACCTGTCAAGTATAGCGTGCTTGTCAGACTGTCAAGGAAAACGGGCCAGAAAATTACAGATATAAAACACTGAAACGGGTTTAAGAGCATATTTTTCTTTGTGTATGAAGGTTCTTACATAGTAAACTCTTGCTTCATCTTATTTTCCAGCCCAGAGCCGGGGTGGTTGCTGTAGCCCCCTTCCAAATTCAATTGAAGGTTTTTGTCTTAGGCTAGTATAACGTCCAAAATTTCATTAGAAAATATCTAGACTTGGGAGTTGAATGGCTCAGCCTCCAATCCTAGACACCTTCCTCGCAACAATTCTTGATGGCTTTCCATCCTATTTTTCTTGCTCTAATCAAATTGGAAGCTTGGAATACACACCGGTCACACTCCAACTGATTGCTTCATATCTTTTGGCTCACTAAACGACAAAGTTTGTGAGATTACTACGTTTTAATTTACGTTTAGAATGTGAAAGATCCATGGAGCATTGATCTCACAGATTGATATCATGTTAACATAGCCATAAATCAGCTTCTTAAATTTAATTTTGGGTGTGATGGGCCAAATATAAGATCTAAACATGTTGTAAGAGTGATACATCACGTTTTCAAGGTTGAATACCTTGACCTCTAGTGATCTCAAATAACCTTTGACTTGTACTGAAACCAAAGGAGTTCATATATTCATCTACTAAATATGTGGTAGCTGCAGCCAAGTATGAGTTTCATACATGTTTGTTTTTGAGATACGTGTTAACTAGGTTTTCAAATTTTGACCTCTGGTGACCTCGACTGACCTTTAAACCCCGCTTAGTACCACAGGAATGTTCCACTCAATATGTATCAAACCCATGTATCAAGTATAAAATGTATCCGTTCTTCGTATCTTGATTTATCTTGTTTACATGCAGTGACATACATTCTTACACATACACATACACACCTACACATACAAACACATAATACATCACCGTATCATAGATTTTTTTTCGCCAACAAATTCAAAACTAACCCCTTACGGACAGTCTTTTCAAAGCCGATGCCATGCAAAGAACAGTACTGAAGTCTGAGGCAGGTAATTAATTATTCATGAGGGGCAGGGCTTTTAACAATCCCTCGCGTGGCTCTCGGTTTGAGTGTACTCATAGCAACTCTTAACGGCGCGTGCTTATTTTCTTCGGATGTTCCTAGTTTATTACTCTCCCAGAAAGGCTACCAGGCACAAGGAATAAAGGTTACATCCCACATGTGGTTGGAAATTGGTATCTTCAATTGTCGTGCCGCCAAGATAAAAACGACATAAGTCTTGGAAAACGATGTTGTTGATAGACAGTGAAAATGAAATTTTATAGATCTGAATTTTATAAATGGTACGTGCATTGATGTGTTGTTTGTAAAAGGTGAACGGAATGGGCTGCACCGAGTCGGTCTGACCCTTGCACTTCTAAGTTGGTTCTACCACACATAACCACTTTCGTGAAGAGTTCGTAATCACGAAGCTTACCTCACAGTTTAGTTGATGCGTGTTACAACACAATCGTTTAAATGCCTTATTTTGAACTGAATTTTTGTTAAGTAAAAGTTAAGCAAAGAATGGAGGGTGTGGATTTAGGTTTGCGCTAACGTATAACTATGTAGAAATATCGATAAAATGTAATGTAATATACACGTCCAAAGACCCACGACACATGTTTAAACACATTCGCTAATAGACATCTTGTTTGAGAACGTGCTGTTGGCCTACATCTTGCTTGAAAATGTGCATTTTATGGTGCTTGTGGATTGCTTCGTCTTGAATCTGTTGTTAGAAGACTGGTTACGTTATGTACGGTTCGAGCAGGGAGCTCTTACAGCTCCCCGGTTTGAATTACAAGTGGGAGATTATCATCCGGGTACATCATGCCCCAAGCCAGACAAGCTACTGAAGGGGGAGGGCGATAGATTCCAAAGGGGCTCCCAGGGGGTAGGACAGCTTCCAGGGGTGAGATATAGGCCTACTAAAATACATGAATAGACATTCAAATTTTCTATATGTGGGCGAACACTTTCCTTGGGGCGGCGCCCCTAGCCCGCTTGGTGACGGACCTGAGGCACATTCGTTGTCTGTTTGTTTGTATGTCTGTTTGTTTGTCTGTCTCTATCCGTCTGTATGTCTGTCTATCTGTCTGTCTGTCTATTCGTCTGTTCGTCTGTCTGTCTATCTGTTAGTCATTCAATGAACACGTGTGTTTTGGGCTGAAATCTGTTTCGGTGTCAAGTAGTGACTGAATTTTGTTTCTCCTAATATAAATACCCTTTCTGTTTTCTCTGGAGGTGGTGTCAAATTCAAGCTATGAAAAAGTGGCTTGGCAGGAAAGGAGAATGTAGAAGAATTCTTATTTTAAACTACAAAACTAGTAGCTAAATTTGAGGAATTTGTACCACACGACACCATCCTTACATATGGTCAGGCGGTGTTCTGTTAAATTAAACACCCAATAAAGTCTGAGATGGAGAACACTATTGTCGACATTTTCACAAGTTACTTTGTTCGAAGAAGTCCCCCTTTAAGTACTCAATCCAAGCCTCCTTAATTTTGTTCGAAGAAGTTCCCCTTTAAGTACTCAATCCAAGCCTCCTTAACTGCTTAACATGATGTACAACCTCTCCCTGTGATATTCAATCACACATCACCATGTTCTCATTTACCTCCTGTACTGGGTTGGCCTTCCTGAAAAACTGAAAAAAAACCCGAATACGTTACTAAACGTTTTCTAACATTGTAACAATGAAGATAGTTCAGTGGCGGCTCACTAGTTTGTTCACATCATCGGACCAAGAAGGTGACTGGCCTACACTTTCCGCAAGGCCTTTACTTTGTTCTATACCATCCGTTTCTATTTTTCATCTCCATGTACGAAATGAAAAGCATGAAAGCTGTCAATCAGTGAAGATAGGTCATTTAGATGACCTCATTAGGGACGTGAGGCACCTGTTAGCGTGGTTCACGCCACAGGATAGAGGGACGTCAACGGCCAAACAGGAGACCCTATCGTCCAAACTTTTCTGCTACGTTTAGCACCCCTGAAAGGCCTCTGCCTTAAGTGCCATATGGCAAGCGTAAACCAGTCGGTGCCTGCGGAGAAGTTCCCTCTCGTGAACCTCCTTGTCAAACCTCTCTGCTCTTATGGACAATTGTCGCGTGTCTTGCACGCTTTACCCATGCTGAGAAATCACTCCAATAAAGGACAGAGAGGGATTGACGACAGCAGTTGGCATACCAAAGTCCATGCATTGTCCTAGTATAACCTCCTTAGCTGAGCTGGGGGGCTGGGAGACATAGAAATTCGGTAGGACAAGATAGCAGCCTACAAGTAGACTTACACTTTAACAAATGTATTCATCTCGATCTTAAAACTTACATCAGCTACTTCGGAAGGAGGATATAGGTATCTTTCCCTGTGACTTTGATAATTATCAGAGATACAAGAAGGAATATATTTGACTGTCGTAATAACAGAATATAACGAATGCCAAGGAGAAAAACAAGGTGGTCCGAACAAGCTTTCACTTAACATTTGAACCTGTGATAAGGGTGTCCCAAGTGAGCCATATTCCCCGTGGAGTCGTTATAACGATTGTAAGGGTGGCGATGAAGTTGTTGTGTACTTTCCATACGAATCAAACTTTTACAAATTGGCAACAAATGGAGGGCCGCTGACACGTGGTATTTCTTAAAGACTTCTCAGCAATAAGTAAAGTCCCGCAACCACAAACTGGTACAACCAACCTACCCCACTGTAACAAGCAGCAATCTAGTGCCTCTTTGTTTCTCCTCACTCACCATTCTAAATGACCTTCGCCCCTCCTGAAAAAAGGGGCTATACCTTACAAATGTTATAAAACTAGCAAAACCTGGGATTTTTGGATCAAGATTTTATTTTCATTTTAACACAGTCATGTACTGACCATTCAATAAGAATATCGACTCTGATTCGTCTGCTTGTAAGAAGTAAGTTTCCCCCTTTTCGCTCTCTTTTCAAAACAAGCAATGAGGTTGTTATGTCACCGTAGCTCCTGTGAATGATTTATGACGTCATAAAGTTCAAGGAAGCAGGCGGATGAAGGTGAGGGGTAAATTATGATTTGAAATACCTTAGATGTAACTACAAAGAAGTAACCAATATACCTCCATGTGGGTATACTCATGTATATAGCACTACCCATTCAAATGTGTAACGGGATCTTTACAAAGTTCTAATCTTAATCGAGTAAGAAAGACATGAAATGCATGGTGAGTTTCCACCAAAGCTGCGATCTGTTACAGATGAAGAGCTGAGAGACTTTTCGACATTTGACTTTTTATATGTTTATTTTTGACTAGCAGACCGAAGTATAAGAGTCAAAAATAATCCTAAAGCTTGACTTAACAGGTGTCGAGATAATTGATGTTCGTGCGAAATTACATTGTTTCCTGCATGTGTTCGAGATGAGTTCGTAGATTTTATCATTTAAATGAAAGGAGAAATAAGCGGAGGAGGAGGGGGTTTCCAAAGAGTTTGTTGCAATGGTATCTCCTTTATAAATCGCTGGTCAAAACAATTTTCATAGGGGCAGTGGCGTAGCCAGAAAAGTTATGACATGCTCTAGGGGGGAGGGGAGGTAGGGGTAAATTTAGGTCGATTGAAATACAAATTACCAAAAGATTAAAGATAATAAAAGAACAGAATTAAGAAAAATTTGCCAAGCTGTCATCTAAAATGGCACAAAGTTGCTGATTATTTACCCAAGTCTTAATTCTTCCCATAAATAGCCAGTTGGTCAGGTAAGGATACCACTGGATGCAACTGTCTTTTGATATGGAACATATAAACCCATGTACTATAGAAATAATATAAATTAGTACTACATCGCAGAGGTGGGAACCTCGGGCCCGAGGTCATGTACGGCCGCGGGTCATACACGTCCCCCAGACCCTTTGATCCGGTAAGCGAGTTATAGTTCAAAATGTAATATTTTTAAGTCATAAAACTTATTTGTTAATTCACCATTTATCTGCTTTCCGTTTGCCGAATAGCTTACTTGTTGATTACTACCACCGAGTAGCTGACTTTTTGAATAGTATACCCTACACTTTTCTGCTACGATTAAGTACAGGAGTCAACCACACCACACACTAAGCCCATGATCTGATTGTAGCATGAATCGGAAGCTGACGGGCATATGGGATTTTTTAGAGAGGGTGGGGTGATTACCAAAATGGCCCTTCATGGGAAAAGGTTCCCCACCCCTGCTGTGTCAGAACAAACAAACATGATATAAGGATGCATTTTTAGAGTGTGGCTTTTTTATTTTAATAACTAGGTCTACCTATACGTTTGTAACACTGGACAAGATTACCCCTTTCAGCTTCTACACAGAAGGTCACCAATGCAGAAAGTTAAATCTTTCCAGTAAATTATATGCGCTTTTCTATTCCTCAGACAAGCTTACATATGTTGGAATGTTTGAGTATTTAATTAATTAAATTCATGATTTGAATTGTGATGAAAGCACAAGGCCCTCAGCAATTCACATCTTCATGTTTTTCGTGTATGGCTTGCTTCAATTAGCAGCATATAACACTTGAAAGACAGGGATAAGTATAGTTAAATACATTTTGATCGAATGACTAATTGATATGAAAACTACATTAGATTTGTTCAAGTTCAGTACAAGTGATTTGCGTCACTATTTATTGCATAAAATCATTTTATGCTACGGGTACCTTACATGAGATATGGATGTTGATTGAAAATTACAAAAATAAAAAAAAATAAAAAAAATTGAAGACATAAAAAGGAAGACTTCGAGGAAAATTTTAAATCGTTTAATTATTTTTCAGTTCTTAGCTTTTCTGTGCCGTCCTTTTTAATTTTCATCCATACTTCAGAGCCTCAGTGATTAATAAAACTTATCATTTTAATCGCTACTTAAACCACAAAACGGTCAATATCATTTTATTTTGCAAAAATGAAATGAAATCCCACTAACCAAGCGATAACTTTAAAGCAGGGTAATTACTCACTTTTATTCTCTAAATTCGATATACTCGCTCCGAATACGAACCATACATACGTGAATTATTAATACGACTGTAAACAACAGACGTATAATTTCGTCCACTGGCTTACTTGGACATGGAATAATTAACGAGATAATGGTTCGCAATTCCCCAAGCCTGTCAAAACAAACCCACTGAGCTATCATCGGAGCAGGACTTTTACCATCTCAACAGGTTCGCGTGTCTGCCCTGAGAACACCACGCCTCCATTCAACCGTGCCTGGTTGCCTAGTTGGGGCTCGCTGAAAATCGTCGAGGTCGACGAAGGTCGCACATTAATAATTCAGATGATTCCCAGCCTTGCAGTTAACCATAAAGTTTTATTCTCTCGTCGGTTACAGGTCTAAACAACTCCTGCTCGTTCAATTTAGATTTGACCCATATTTCGGATGGATTTAGGAGCGGACAGATGTATGTAGAAGGGCGAGTTTAGATGATATTCGAATAAACTTGTAAAGCAAGTTGGAACACGCTGGCAGGCTAGAAATAATATAATCTCCCCAGATGTGGCATTCCACTTGAGGATCCAGAGAGGTACATTCTGAGTGTAACAGTAGCCTCTAAATATTACCTTCTCAAGTTTACAATTTTTGCCTTTCGTGGTAAATTAAATCAGTATGTAAACGCAAAACTGATGTCGCTATCAAAATATAAGCTTCACGCTGTCAAAGGCACCCGAGCTTCTCAAAACAGAAAGGTTCATATCGTGATAGTTTCAGGGCCGGTGACTCCCACCCCTTACCCCACCCCGTCTGTAGGGAAATTTTGGGAACCATCGAATCACTAGTAAAATTATACAGTCAGAATACCGTAGTACTGCATTAAAACCGAATCAGACAACATCTCAGTCTTAAAGGGAATAAAAAAAAAACTCCCAAATTTTTTTTTGAAACATGCAGCTTACAAATCTGTTCGTTTTCCCCATACAAGTATCTTTACGAGGTTTCAGAACATAAATATTGCATATTAAAGATAAAACAAGAAGTTTTCCTGTATAAATTTAACAATTTTGGTAACAAAACGGTCACATGAATAAAAAGACATTCATGCATTAGAACACCGGGGCAGACTACTTCAAATTGGGATGACTGCATTTTTCCTTCAACATAGCCTTTGTGTACACAATTGGTCGGGTAGGAACACGTGGGTCTTCATTTTCATAATGAATGTTACAAAGCTTTCATCTTAAACTGAAAACAAGACAGATAACAGGCTAAACTAGAGAAATATGTTTAAAGGGCGTATACCGTACCATTTTTTCCATAAGGGAGTACCCCCTTCATTTTCAATATCCCCACATAATTTACTCTGGTTAAGCTCCTGGGTATAAAGACATGCACGTATACACAAAAACGTTAACAACAAAACTAGAGCTTTGGCGGTCTGTGGGTAGTTCATTTTGGAGTTTTGTGTTCCTCCATGCCGATTCCTAACCGTGCTTTTGACATCTAAGAACGAGTGATCTGTGAAAGGACTGAAAAGTACTTGGATTTTGCTTGCGTATATCAGTGTTCCAGCTACCTGCATCTATCTGCATGAGGTGGTTGTATGCACCGAAGCTTGCGTGAGTGCATTAAACACTACTTTTTACGGATGTTTTTCCCCTGAACCCTCACTTAGGCCTCCTACAGTATTATTTCGTTTTCGGTAGTGTAATTAATTCTTCCTGGGAAAGGATGTTGAGTGTAAGGGTAGGTGTACCGAGTTTGCCGCGCCGATAAAATTGTTTCTGCACGCACATATGCGGGTAGTGGAATCTTGTATGGTGCATCAGTGAACAAATAAATTTATCAATGCATTGACACTGAAAAGCAGAGGCCGTATCAAATGTAAGCCTGTGTCGAAATGTGAGGGCCCTTATGAACGAGTAAGGCTGTCTATACAGTTATCTTGATAAATATCAGGTAACGCCAATTGAAGGGCATAGATAAGAAATCTAATGAGCCAAACAATGTGCAGGAGGTAAACTGGTGACAAATGCGCATGCGTGATGGCGTAACCTACACATTAGGCTTGTAGAAGCGCGCGAGCCGCCTTCATTCCTGACAATATGCTTAATGGGAAATACTACCTTCGTGATACAGGAAATATCCATGCCTATAAAACCATGTTTATACATATAGAATGGCAGATAAGTCAAAAATAGTAGAGTTAGCTTACTTTAATTTTAAGAAATGAGGATATCACAGAAAATTACTTCTTTGCCATAGACAACTCATGAATAATATATCTGAAATTAAAGGGCAATTTTGTCATCCCAGACAGTTGCAATTCTCCCAACTATGCAACTTGTAGCTCCTCCCATAACTGTATAAAACTCCTCTTT
>WURT03237111.1:13345-26315 GCA_009936505.3 Holothuria glaberrima | reverse complement strand
CGACGGGTGGGGAGTTCATGATTTTTGGAAGTAAGGTACTTGGATGGATCAATGGCGACTAGTTGGTTCTGAATCTTGTAAAACAAGCGAGGGAGCCCTAATGATATCCTCGCGTTATGTCCTGTATAGAATTACTACATAACGCTCTGACTGCCAGTGGTTCAGTATATCGGGGGTATCATAAGTTGAACGTTATGGCAGTAATAATATATAACGTTCCAGTAATATATTCTCATGTGTCTTCATGATTCTGCCATATATGGGTTTAGAATGAGCAATCATTAGAAAAGGAGTTTTAGTGGCAGTATACTATACAAAACAATGTTTATGACATAATATTGCATCAATCACTACAGAAAAAGAGCAGCTAAATTAATTAGCAAAGTCAGGAGTAAAGGTGTTAAAAGTCAAAGAATATATTGTCTCTCTGTCAAAATATTTTATAAAAATTTCACCCAAGACATTCCCTTTCACATTTTCAGGTACAAAAGTGTACATTTTCTTCAGCCACAACTTGAAAACTTGGCTGTGAGTAAAATTGTTCCTTTAAAAGACAATATATAATGCAGACATGACAGTTTGAGCCTACAGAACCTGTGGACATGGCTAAATTGCTTATCTTTCTCATTGAATGCTTATTCAAGCTGAATCAGTTTGAGTCTGATTTACTGCAAGTTTTCAAACACAGGCTGTTTAGCTCAGCCTTCTCCCCCACACTTATCTCATTTGTTCAAACAGGAAAATAATGGAGGTAAATAAACTGCTTTTGAAAGCAAGCTTTTGTTGTAATGAGAACGATTTTAGTCAAAGGCCCCTGAAAGTCAAGTTTAGGTTGTAGGTTAAATCCTTTTTTTGTGTTAGCTTACCTTCGTGGGCTATCATTGACAATTGTTCATTGAATTGGACGACTTAGATTTCGCATAAACCTAAACACTAAACAGTGGGCTACTAAAATGACAAGTGATAGTAATATTTAATTCTATCCTTCCAGTTGTACTGTCTTTTCCTGCACAGCATTTTCGCAACCGTAGAATCACCATTTACGTTACACCCCCGAATATAAAGTTCTACATAAGCCTGACAAGACGGACCGACAAGCTGCCAGCTTCGCAATTGCCATATGAGTGTTCTCAAGGAATGTTGTAATTCCACCCCATTCTTTCAGCCCCGTTTACAGCAATATCTAAATAGGTGTTGTCAGCCTAGCTCACCAACATTGTTGCCTGTGTTACACCCCTAAGTTTATAAAACAGGCCCAGATTTATTTTAGTCTAAGATTACAGTTGACAAGGCAGTCATCTAACATGAAAGGGGTTTTGTAAAATTAAGTTTAAAGACACGGGCAACGCTCCTCTACTCATTACCCCACAGTAGGGCGGGGTGTTTGTGTGAAAAACTGGAAGGATAAGATTGAAATTTACTGAGGGAAACTGTGATGGGAGCAGTGCTAAAAGGGGAAGGGGTATCCCTAGCCCTCAACATTTCCATCTGTGTAATATCCAGGCCTGTAGTTAGACAAATTACTGAAACTGAGTGGCTTCTAAGGGGAGAAATATTTATAAGGGGTGCTAGTATTACATGCATTAAGGCAATGATAAATGTTTAATGGGGAGCTGTCATGTTTTTTGTACAGGGGCGCCATGCTGCTACCTGGCTTCTGGCTTGGAAACATCTGCTTAACCACCACCCTGGCCAAAAAGGCTTCCTACCAAACCCCCTACCAAATTCAAGCTGCCCTCAAAATGATCTATGACATTACTCAGGATTTTTAATCCTCGGAACCATAGGCAGATTCGCCGTTCAAGGACAAGTTGCTGTGGCGATCACCTTCCAGTCCACTCCAGAAACACCACTCCACTCTTGCATGATCATAACAGTGGCGGATCCAGGGAGGCGCAACTGGTGCGTGCCCCTATTGGCTGTCATGAATGAAAAAAGTTGAGCAGTGCACTGAAGTTGAGGCAAAAAAGAAGAAAAAAAAAACAACAGCACTTGCTGATCCAGCAGGATCCAGCCCTTCCCCCTCCATTAGCCGTAATGCAAAAAATGATGATCATAAATATGCTTCAAAATGTGTCAAATATAGCACCATTTTGCATCTCAACACTCTTTCAAAGGCAAAAATTTTCTAAAGGGGGAACACCTCAACTTATGACCCCTCCCCCAGGACGGCAATCATTCAAACCCAAACCCGTCCCTCTATTAAAAATTCCTGTATGTGCCCCTGCATATTGACGGTATTGAAGTATGCCTCTACTCTAGCTTTAAAACAATCCTTTAAAACTCAAATCCCTGTTCCATGTGTATGCGCTGAAATGACACTGTCTCACCATGAAGCTACGTAATATTACATAGCAAGCCTATGCAGTAGCTCCATGTTCTCAATATTTTTGACTTAGATTGTTACATCTGCTCCAGTAAAAGGTGACCTTGTTGCCAGATAAAGCATTGTGCTTCTTGCTACTTGTGTAATTAATTGATTTCTCTAGGATTTTTGAGTGTTAACATAAAAATGCTTGAGTTAATAGCTAAATAAAACAATTATTTTCAATTATTCTGCATTTTTATTGCAGCTGGGAAAAAACATTTACAGTAGGCCTATGTTTAAAATAAACTAACATGGAACCTAATTACAGGTAGAGCAGATATCCAAGTCAGGCTGCCTTTTTCTGTGGAAGCAAATATGTACAGAAGGATTAGCGATGTTTATTGAGAAACGGCGGAAATGGGGAGGAAGTCCATCGGCTTTTGAAAACAGCTCATTACACTATTTCAGCCCATATTGCTTCAATATTTACGTTTAAAACTTCGTTTTAGTACTGCTAAGCGAGTGACATATCATAATGAAACAAGAAAAAGATAAAAAATTGAAGCTGGAGGAGATGTGCACGGCTAAATGTTCTGCCAGTTCTAGCCAGCCATGCTTATCTGTCCTGTGTAAATAAAAGGTGTTATCCAAGTTGGGCCTCGCTTCATCCAAGTTGGGCCTCCCTGGATGTCCACAGGTTCTGTGGAATCTTCTAGGAATGAATAATGTTTCGGAGTATCTATAGAATACCCTGCCACAGTGAAAGACACTTTTTCAAATCCTGAATATGGATTCCCAGTGGATCAAATTGTGTTAATGCCTTTTAGGAACGATGTTGTGTGATGTTTGCCTGACAAGGAATCCAGTAATAGCTGGATTCCCAGTCCTAGTCGAAGTGGCTGTCTGACTACTGAAGGAATCCATTAGTAGCTGGATTCCCAGCCCAGTCCAGTCCTAGTTGAGCTTTACTGACTATGACAAGGAATGCGGATGAGCAGTGGAAATCATTGTTGTGGGGTATGGTATATAGTTGTACCCATGTTTCTCCCTTTGTTTGGGGAGTATGTGATGCAGGTTGTGCTTCTAACCTTGAACAGGGCTGTGTTCTGTTATGGCATAATTCAAATACACTACACTGGCTTAGGCCATAACGGAACACACAGCCCTGTTCAAGGATACCGGCTAGTGTTTAGAACAATGGTTTGACTCAGGATATACCCTTAAGTCCTGTACATACACACGTTACCCCAAACTTTAAGCACTGCCAAACTTTGAGCACCAATAAAAAAGTTTGAATTTACCATAGCAATGCTCTTAATACAAAAACAGTTTTCTAGATAATTGCAGCATTTTTTTGACTGACTAGGAAGATTCAAAACCTGATAAGGTGCCTCTATTTTGTGTAGTCATACTATGTTTCTGGTCAAGGTTAATCTTTAGATTTATGTGGGTTGGTTTTGCTATCCAGATTCACTGTACATGAGTGTTTGTAGTCATTACATGCATTTGGTACTCATCTGCATCTATGATACATACAGTAGCATTGTGTGCAGGTATATGCTACACTGTGAGTATATATATATATATATATATATCAGTCATGCTGCCTGTCTCTGGTGGGTGCGACAGTTTTACAGTCTGGCAACTTGCACAGGTCAAGTTGGCATAACAAGGATTCAGAATAAAATTATACAGTAGCTTCACCAAATGAAATTCACATCAAATTCAAGATAACACTTAATCACTAAATTCAGAATCTATCATTTGGGGATTTTCCTTATTCATTAACAGAAAACTTTCAGCTAGAGTAAAACAGGGTGTGCAAAATTCCATCCATGCATGCTATTTGTGGGCCACACCTTTGAATGCGTAAGCCTAGGTCTAGATGTATGTATTGTATAGCATGGGAGCAAAACAGGTTCTAAAAATAATACATGTGAAGTGGCATGTTCATAATTTCAGTTCCCTAATGGAATGCATGACACACTACTATGCATACCCTTGTCCAAAAATTAGATCATTCGAAAAGTGACTTAGAAACAGTGCTGTAAATAAATTAGGCATACTGTACCTGTCATAATGACTCATAGTTTTGACTAACACGAGGAGATGCATACTCATTTATTTTTCTTGGTGTATAATTCTTAATGACTGATGTAAATTTTTTGTAAATTAAAAAGTTTTTCTTGTCAGACAATATTTTGCATGAAAGTCCCCTCCCCCCTTCTGGCTTCCATGAATTCACATTCTAACTGCAAGATATGCATCATCACATGAAGTAGCAAATGCTTCTGCTTGAATTTTAACAATTGAGCTATACTTCCAGTCATATTTGTTTATAATTGACTGAACACATAAAACACTTATGAGCTGTAGAGGAATGTTTCTAAGATTTGGGAAGGGGTGGGGGGGTGCTAAACCATTAACACCCTGATATTTGGTAATATTTTTAAGGGTAATTTTGGACTGTTGAAGACAAACAAGCCTTCAAACTGAATGCTATAGGGGGAGGGGTTATAGCACCTTCCATCCACCTACTCCCTTCCCTTCTCCCCCCTCCTTCCTCCTCCCTCCCCCTCCCTCCCCTTCCTCTTCCTCTCCCAGTTCTTATGGCCATGCAGAGAGAAATGTATTCTATTACTTTCCCCTTTTAGTATGTATTAAATATGCAAAAGCATCACAGTCATAAATGATGTACATTAAAATCATCAACTTTTTGCAGTTTATATACTATATTTTCATATTTTGTTTCAGACAAAGAGCAAATTTCCAATGGTGTGGAAGCTGACACAGTCCAGTATGAACCTGAGGACAAAGTCCAATATGAACCTGAGGACAAAGACCCTGAAAAACTTGATGATGCCAAAAGTGTCGGTGGAGAGAGTCGCGGAAACTGGGGAAGTCAAATTGACTTCCTGCTGTCATGTATGGGCTATGCTATAGGTCTTGGCAACGTATGGAGGTTTCCTTATTTATGTTATGAAAATGGAGGAGGTTAGTAAGGGAATTTTCCCCTTTTAAGTTTTTATTATCGTTACATTGTACCATACCGTCAGATTATACAAAGTTCAGGCCCAGGGCTTGAAATATGAAGTGAAAGAAGTGAAAAGGGCAAGGCTAAATGGCCTTTGGCTAGTAAAAGCTTGTCACTGGATCTAGACCAAGGAAGGCCAAAAGGTAGAAATGAAATAGTTCAAAGAAGAAGAGGAGGGTGACTGTACTATTTTGGCCTGTGATGTTAGTTATTTTTTGGCTCAACAAAGCAAATTGAAGGGGCTGACAACAATGGCCACTGGTGCTTTGTAGTTATTTTGAGCACATGATGACCATGAATAATGAGAGAAACTGGGAAATACTTATTTGGTAATTGGTTACCTTTAATGGTTCCATTTTAACCTAGACAGCTCAAAATTGCAAGTTTTTGCTCAGTCTACAGTAAGTTATATGCAGGGCTTTACAGCAACATTAAAAGTAAGTAACTTGCCCAGACAGGCATGTAAAGCTTTCATAATTTGCTTGCTTTGTTAAATTTCTACTTGCTCTGTGCAAGCAATCCTGATGCTTTATCAGTACAACTAACAATAGGCACTTTGTCATGTGACAAAGCATTCAATTTAATCCCCTTATGTCTCATTGGATGGATAGGATTAAATTCAGTTTTGATGCAGGAATGGTATGAACAGGAAATGTTAACATTGTCTTTTCTATGTAAGGCACCATTAGATTTTGGAGTGATGCCAATGTGCATGCATGCAAGTTTGAACCTACATGGAAAGGATTTAATGAGACAGATATCAGTTTTCATGATTAGTCTGTTTGTGAATATTAATGCATTTCTGCTGGAGGAACATAAATGTAGTATATATATTACTATTGTTGTTTAATTAAATTTACCTTATTCGAATGCCATGTCACAGATTTCCTGTCTCAAAATGTTTGGCGAAATTAAATTTGGTATTTTATGTCAAAAAAGGACTTTAATTGTATCCAAAAGTTGCTCTTCAGTGACATGCACAGAAGGTTTTGTTTCTGAAAATGATGAAGATTTATAAATTAGAATTCATGATTTCTTACGCACCTTGAAATGAAAGAGCCTACTATTTTCCAACATGCTAAAAATCTGAATTGTCATGCACCTATAAATGGTTATAAAGACTCATGACTGGAGGTGAAAACTGTACCTGAGTGCAACCACCCCTCCTATTTCTCCCCTGCCTCTGCATTCTTCTCCACCTTCTGTCCTTAGCACACCTTGGAAGAATAATTGAAAGGAAAGTTTGGCAATCTTAAGGAAATGAGGCTTTTTGTGTATATGAAAACATGTAACAATTGTGGAAAATTTTACTTGCTGGGGGAAATTAATAACATTTTTTCCAGCTAGGGTTCTAGCTAAAGAAAGTAGTGAGGTTACCCACATGAGAGAACTAAATCATTGCTATTAAAATACCCATATTGAGTCTCTTATTTTGCCTGTAGAGATACTGATCAGCAAACAGATATTCTTCCATGACTAACTTTGAGAGAGGAGTAATTATCTCACTTATTTTTTGTCATTACTGGGCACATAAAAACTACTGGTGCAGTTGAATTCTAGAAGTTTCGTGCCTGACTGGGCATGTAATAATGCACAGCCCTGCAGTAGCTACTGAATGCTGCTGCTTATGAAATATCTAGAGTGAAACATTAGTAAAACAGAGCAGGATTGGGAGCGATTAGTGGATGCCTGCCTTGTTAACCTCTGAGCACTAGTCAAAAAGAGAAGGTGAACCACTGAATCTTGCCGGTCTTCATCCGGGATAAGTGTGGTGTAGGATCCTCAATGATCCTAATGGCTTTCTGACCCCCAAATGTTAAACTAGTTCTTGCATGTTGCTTTAAAGTTCTACTAGTAGCAAAAAGCAAGTGTATAATAACTTTTACTAGTAGCAATCACTCAAAATCCACAAAATTTGATTAGTGTAGTTGGCATATTAATTAAGGCATGGCATGTCAAAATAATAAAGCTGCAGCAGCTGCAGCCATGCTTTGTTTTGATACCCTTAACAATAACAGAATTGCATTAATCAAACTATTGTAAATGTATATATAGAACAAAGCATTGCTGCAACCCTTGCAGCTTAACTGAGGCAGCTGCATGCTTTAAGTTTTGACGTGGTGCCTAAGGGAGGTCATTGTAATATTTGTCTCATTGTTTTTCCATTCTTAGTATAATAAAGTCACTTTTAAAGTAGTATGATATTGATGTAACTGCTATTCACTGTTTATATTTCCCTCCATTCCAGGAGCATTTCTGATGGTCTACTGCGGATTACTTATCATAGCTGCCCTACCTATCATGGTGCTGGAGATGGTGTTTGGCCAGTTTACGAGTACTGGAGCCATCAGTGCCTGGACCGTCAGTCCAATGTTCAAAGGTGAGATTCTTCACCTGTTGTGATGAATCTTTTAAAGAAATTAAATAGTGAAAAATTAAATAGTGAAATAATTATCATGGAGTTGGTCTATATTCTCACAAAATTCTGAAAATGAAGCCAAATTGTATTTTGATGATTATATGCTATTAGAGAAAGAAAACATAACAAATTCATCCCAAGGGAATTGTGACAGTGACAATACCAGTAGTTTCGAGCTGTATTTTTAAATCCTTAAAACTGCTGTTTAACTTTATGCAGTGCTGTTGTGAAGGAACTCCATGTACAAAGCTTAAAGTATTCAACTCCGTTTTAAATTTGACTTTGAAGGGCAGTTAGTTTGTTATTAAGTGAACATTGATGACCATTGTCTTATTTTTTCTTTGCCTTTTGTTTTGTGACTTCTGATTGGGTGGATTGTAGTACGTCCAAATTGTATATAAGGTGTATAAACTTTCCAAAGCCCATATCACATACGACTCCTTTAGAGAATTGTTACGTTCATCCCCAAGCTTTGATACGGAAGCCTGGGTGGCATACATGCTTCCTTTCAAGCATGCCAATTGATTTTCTTGCTTGGCTGGCCAGGTGGCTGTTCAAGTTTCTAGTGTAACACTGTTTATAATGCACAAAGGCCAACAATGAATGTCAGTCAGACTTGTTGCCTGTGGTTGCTACGTCCTTCTCCACTGAGGAAGTCATGCAAGTAATTGGCTAATCAGCCATGCCCAAGATTGGTGATGGCATCTTTCGTGATTGTCAAGAAGTGGTTGGTCATCATGCTCTTACCCAGTTGTTCACCTTATGCATTTTACACTCATAGCTGGGTTGAATCATATACTATTGTACTGTAATATTGAATACAAATTTCAAAGTTTTTTTTTACTGCATTAACAATAAACTTTGGTCTTAACCATTCTTTTAAATCTGCTCTTACTAGCAAGAATTTTTTTTTCTGTCTACAGGTATAGGTTATGGGATGGTGTTGCTTTCAACCTATTTCTGTCTGTACTACAACATCATTATAGCATACACAATATTCTATATGATAGCTTCCTGTTACAATCCATTACCATGGGCAAGCTGTGATAATGACTGGAACACTGATGAATGTTATTCGGATAAACAGGAGGTCAATTCCACAGCGCCTTCTCCAACTGGACCAGGAACTCCTGCAGATGGTCTAGGAGGCAAAGTTTGGGCCTCTGAGGAATATTGGAAGTAAGAAATTACATCTTAAGTTGAACAAGTAACTTGGTACTCAATATCAGTAAAGGCTTCTATTTGTTGAAATAGTTAAATCTCTCTATTATGTGAGTACAAGGGTTTGGGGCACCTCTCTCCCCATCATAGGGCACAGTATTTGCTAGTAGTCCCATGTGCCAATTTTCTGTATTTACATTTCATGAATTAGGATACTGGGGTATACTACTAATTCAAATTGAAGTGGTTGCATTTTGCCTTTAAGAATTAGGGCAGGGTAGTCACCCCTATGAAAAGACACAGTAAAGGCACTACATGCAGCTACTTACACAAACAGTCAAACCTTGTAGCATTTAGGATAATATCTAGACAATTTTTCATGCAGTAGCTTAAATTTGTAATTTTTAGCAAGCACTCCATACTATTGTAGAAGTATATTTATTAAACTTTGTTGTGGTGTACAGTATCTGAAAGAACATTATACAGAAGGCTCAACTGGATTATTACACCTGTTGTTACTTGACCATGTAATCGCTATATCTCAAGGTAGGAATGGCCGACACTTTTCATATGTGGCATATAGATTTGTCATGTTGAGAGAAAGAACCCTATTGTTTTTGGTGGAGGTCAAAGGTCATTTGAGGTCACCAGAGGTCAAAGACCAGAAACCTTTTAATCACCATATCTCAAGTTAGGAATGGCCGACACTTTTCATTTTTTGGTATATAGATTTGTCATGTTAAAGGGAAGAACCATATTGTTTTTGGTGGAGGTCAAAGGTCATTTGAGGTCACCAGAGGTTAATCTGGGAAAACCTTGTAAAATGGCTTGTACAGTAATCATGATATCACAAGATAGCAGTGACCGACACTTCATATTTGGTATATAGATTTGTCATGTTGAGAGGAAGAACCCTATCATTTGTGGTGAAGATCAAAAGTCATTTCAGGTCCCTAGAGGTCAAAAACTAAAATTCTTATTAACATGATACATGGAGGTAGGAAGGACAGAAGCTATTCATACTTTGTATATAGATTTGTCATGTTGAGACCCTTTTGTTTTTGGTGGAGGTCACAAGTCATTTGAGGTCACCAGAGGTCAAAAACTAAACATAACATTACATGGGAGGAGGCACAGACAAATCTCTTCTAATACATGTTTTTTTTTCAATTTTTTTTTGTTTTTTAAGTTTTGGTGGGGTTCAAAGGTCATGTGAGGTCAGCAGGAGTCAAATTGTGAACGCATCCTAAAACATGATGTAGTCAAGAAGTGTAAAGTTGAGGGATGAACTTCCCCCTTTTGGCTAGCAATCACTCAGCCTTTGGGCTTTCTGGTTTTAATATGTAACACCAGGATCAGGTCCCTGTTTCTTGTATGTAAGCTTGATCATAAGTTTGATCTGTCATGCAGTATAGTCTTGTGGAATCAAACGTAAGATCGAATGTAACTCTCTTATGGAACAGGGCACTGGTCTCCTTATCCAGATTTAACAGTACCCTGACATTTACAAACTGTGTGGTGCCATGTGGTGATAACACTGTTCTCACCTGATACCTCTGCCTATGAGCCTGGCGTATCGCACTTGAGTGCAGGATGAGAGCATTTGACAGAGGGTGTGTTTGTTTACATTTCATTATCAAAGAATATTTATGCTACAAATTGGTTTGCCCGAGTATATAAACTTTTACACCTAAAATGCACTGCACACTTCACATATAAAACACACACTGCACTGATCATAGAAATATTTGCTGTAACGTGATTTACTACTTTAAATATCTTTATCATCAACTGACGTGAAATAGTTTCTATGTATCTTAGCTGGCCGGGTCCTCACAGGGAGGAAGGGGGGATGGGAGGAAGGGGGATATGAGGGTTGGGGTTGATAGCATTTTAAAGGGAAGGATGCATTTACCAGAACATCAGCAAATTTTTCTCATCTCCTCAAAGTTTACATAATTGTAACATCATGAGGTTCTTAAACACAAATATTGCACATTTAAGGTATTAAAAACCAAGGAGTTATTCTGAATTCAGCAGTTTTATTGAATTTAGTAACAAAAAATATTTCAACATGGTTTAAAAAGAGTCTTACATAAGTGAAGACACTTTGGTACAGTCATTTTATTTAGGGGGATTGTTGAGTGTAGTGGCCAGTCCAAGCATAAATTACATTTGATTTAATATGATTTATTGGACTGCTTTTGTTGTTCCCTCCCGACCTGTCCTATATATATGATTGGTTGCTACATACTGCTAGATATTCTGGGCAGGTAGTGGGCAGGGGGCACCTCAGGGAGAACTGGATTATGAAGAGTACTGCAAAAGAATGATAATTTTTGAAGACAATGCAGACTAACTCTACAGCTTACTTCTGCAATTTCTCAATTTGCATTGGTAACCACAAGAATGTCACAGGTGTCATCAAAGAAGACCATTACCTTTGTCACTTGTTTCACAGGACTGATTCTCCCATGCAAAGTGTAGGCTGCCGTTGTAAATTTGTAGTTGAAAATAGGGGTATTGGTATATCAACAGATACGTGAAGAATATTATGGGTTTATCAAGCTGCATGATCAGAATTTATTGCAAGTGTCATTAATCTTTCTAGGGTCACAGATATCATAAACACTGGTGCTTGGTTTTCATAGATGCTCTAAGTGTTTCAGTCTTGAGTTTGCTTACCTTCTGCTTGTATTTGTTCTGGCTTAAAAAAGGCATATAAAAAGTAGCCTTAACCTGAGTTTGAACTGACAGGTTGCTAGTCTCCTCTTGTTTCCAGGGATTGCATTTAAATCATGCACAGCATTTACTTTTCCTTTTTTTGGGGGGTGGGGGGCATGGGTGGTTTAAACAAGATTAAACCAGCTGCAGCATGAGAATTAATTGGTCTTGTATGTGAAACTTTTATAATTATAAAGAGACCTTTATACTGTAGTGCAGGTTTTGTTTTGTTTTGTTTTTCATAGGCTCAGGAGAAGGTATCTCCTGGATTGGTTCCTATCCATAAAGAAATGGTTCCTAACTTAAAATTTTTGGTTGTTTCATTGTTAACAAAACTGAAAACACTTTTCTTCAGGCTTTGTCAAACTGAAATAGCATCATGTTCATTTTAGGCCACCTATTAATGTAGTTAGTTAGTCAGTTAGTTAGATGAGGTTTTACGGCCCAGTTTCTAACCAATTACTTTTTTCCAGTTGTGGCTCACTGGCTTGTTTTCCCTACTCCATTTCTTATGCCGAGCACCAAGCACTATGACAGTAGGTTCCATTTTTAAAGTCTTCGGTATGGCCCGGCCAGGATTCGAACCCCCGACCTTCCTAAAGATGTCACCAAAGATTTCAGTATGGAGAAGGCTATATCCCTTCGTAGGATGATTTCCCCCCTTCCCCAAGAAAAAATTCCTGAAATACTATTTGTATTCTGGAGACTTTACCAAAGGATGCTTTGTAGCTAAACAATCATATGCTCATTATTTGATAAGTTTTCAAATTCCTATTTACAGAGACATTTTAGCTCTTACAAGGCAAGGAGGGTTTAAAGGATAATCCCCTCTGGGGTTTTTCATGTAAAATTGATGTGTGTTTGACTGCCATTGAGGTAGTTACAGCAAATGTACTGTGGTAACAGTACATGTGCCCAGCATTACTGTAGATACAGTTGTCACACTATGACCAGCTGGCTATCAAATGCAAGAGAGGCACACACTGCAGTTCAGTGATACCTGTGGAAAACCTCTATACAGCACAGTACACTCAGTTCTTCATAAAGAAAACCACACATTACAGGGGTTTTCCATTACATTCTCTTTCCCAATCTGGCAGCCAGAACTCGGTGGGGTGGTGAAGGGGTGGGGATTCGGATTAGTACACCTATATTGCTTTGTAATCTCTGTGGCCTTCTCACAACTGTATCCAATAGTTGGGGCTCTAACATCCAAGCCTATAGCATACCTATTAAGTACTTTATGTTTACATGAGTTTCAACAATGAAAGCACTCCAGAGAAGTGTTGTACTGACATTGCAAGAAACCGATATTACTGATGCC
>WURT03237110.1:0-47627 GCA_009936505.3 Holothuria glaberrima | reverse complement strand
AACAAAAAAAAAAAAAAAAAAAAAAAAAAAAAAAAAAAAAAAAAAAAAAAAAAAAAAAAACAGGTGCTGCCCAGATTTGTTCACAGGTTTGGTACTGACTAAGACATAGCAAGGTGAGTATGAGATGTACTAAAATACCTTGAAAAACTATTCAAACTTGAGAGTAGCCTCTAGTGGCTCATTACGGCCATGGGGTTGTAAAATTTGACGTCGCCAAACATGAAACCAAGAAAAATTGTTTAACATAATATCTGAGATATTTTATTTTTTAACTAGATCAATTGTTAAGATACGAACGTGTAAACCTCATAAAGTTGTTTGTTTCTGTAGCCGATTGATCTTTTATGTTTGCATTTGGCTTTTAAACTAAAATTGAATATTTTTGGTCCTTGTGACATTAAATTACTTATATTGCCTTGTAGGCTGTGTTTGAGGAAAATGATTGTAAAAATTAGGGAGTTGTTTACATCGTTTAAAAAGGTGTTATTGGTTTTGGGAATACAAAGAAACGAGACGGCGTCCTATGAAGTAGAAGGTAGTGCTATGCTATGTTCAATTTTGAATTGAATAAATTATCTCCATGATCATTTAATGTCAACCCATGAAGCTGTGATTTGGTTGAGATTTGTTCCGATTAGATTATTGTGTCAAGCTTAGCTACATCGTTTATTATATTTTCCTTTCTCTACATAATATGTGTAGTAATGTCATATTTTGTTTAAGCTAACATCAGAAATATGACGGATTGTGTCACAACCCTTATCTGTGTGTGACAAACTCCTCCTAAACGTAGATCGGATCAAGTTCAAAGTTAGCATAAACGTACATGACCATAAAAGTGTTGACCTGTAATGCAGGGAACCGTAGGCCTTTGAACCACATTATTTGTAGAAAATGATTAGACAAAATTGAAGAGAATGCCTTTTGGTTGTTTAGGGTCGGGGTAAAACATCAAATGTTGACAAAAGATCAAATTTTCCTAATGTTTGCGAAAAGTGTTTTCATTCAGCCCTTAAATATGAAGTCCGATCAAGTTCAAACTTGGTGGGTAAGTGTCTGAACTTGAAATGTTTTGAAAACGTAATTCATTGCATGGGTATCAAGGGTAGAATAATTGATTACTGGTTGAAGCCCACATTTTTTTGTCAATAAATGGAAAACACGATTCATCCACACAATACGAACAGAAGTAGCAGGGAATAATATCATGTTCAACATAGTGGATTGCTTCTTTCTTTTAGACTTTGCCTATACGAATATGACACGTTCTAGGTTTGGTATAGGAACTTATCACCGCAATATACATAGGTGTGCTTATCGAGCGATAGTGTATTCTTACAGCTTAGCAACTGTTCAGCATTAAAAACATCTGCCTCTTGATAATGGGCGTCATGACTTGGCCGATAGCGTCACGACCGTGGCCGATTTTTAACAAAAACAAAAAATATGCTTGGTATCTATACCAAATTTTAATAGCCCGACATAACTGTGAGTTCAGAATTCCTTAGAAGTATAGGCGGTCACTGGGCCATGTTATCTGCAAGAATGTGGCTTTTTGTCAATTGTAAATTTAGGAAGGACTTAAAGGACCGAACAAGTTTGTCCAACTTACAAGGGAGCGAAATCTCTAATGGGACAACATAGAATCAGAAGTCTACTACCATGAAATCATCACAATCGCAATATATCTCGTATTTGGGACATTCCTACCAAGTGATATACCGATGACGTCACCAAATATAACCTTTAGATCGGCATTAAAAATAGTATTCTTGACACAATTGGTTTATCCTACCTGTGTGGAAGGTAATTGTAATCGTCGCCAGCCTCGATTTTAAAATGTTCAAGTCATCTTCAGCATTGCATTTGAGAACAATTTGGTCTTTGCAGGCATCCAGTATTTCGTAATGTAAACTAACAGAGCTATCCCATGAATCAGCGAAACCATTACGCTGTTGGAATTTTGGTGGATATTTGAGAAGGCTTACTCCAGACTGAGAAGTACTTGTCCAACTCAGTGCCACATTGGGTCTGGATCCTTCCACTTTACAGACTAGATTCCCTGATCTATTTGCTTGAAGGAGCTCACACTCGTCACACGGAGGGCAGCTGTTTATGATTGGACAAAGGTGATCTGGAGAAACTAGTGGAAATATAATAGAACGACAACGTGAGTGGTATTTGGAACTGCCTGAAAGTCATATTTATGAGCAAAAAAAAAAGATAAATAAATAAATAAATGAATGTTTCTAGAGCAGCTTGAGAGCAATGAAAAAGCAATTAGCACAACAGTGATAATTATTTTGGTGGAGTGCACATAAAATTATATCGGTCTTCTGATGTCCATGTACGTATCCATTAAATGCCCTAAGATTATAAAAAAATGTAGAAAAAATCAATTCTACTTTGGAAAAACTTTTGAAGTAAGTAAGGATTAAACTAGGGTTCAATAATTGCCTTAAATTTGGTCTCTATAGTCTATGCCCTTTAAACCAGTCAATGAACAATATACGAACGACAATCGATTTTATTCCCAACTAAATAAATATATAAAACAATTACTGAGGAATCAATCACAAGTCCGTAGCTCTGTTTTGTGATTCTTTCCCATTTTTTGATCCCGTTCTGCCTGTAGCCTTATGATCTCACACGTTTTATATGAAAACAATCTCCAAATTTCTTTCTTTCTTTTTGCCCAAAATGTGCCGGATATTTGAAATCTACTGCCATTTCTTTTTATCTTCTAGGACGCTGATTACCGTTAATATTACAACCTCTTTGGATCTCTCTTCAAAATGTCTCTAAGCATGACGTCATAGCAGCCTGTCTATCTCACTGTATTTTCAGTTTCGTGCCCACAGTATGAGTAGATCAAACGCCACTGGCAGTCCGCTTTGCAGATGAGTCTCAGGCAGGTCATTCACTGGTTCAATGTTGCATTGACATTTAATATACAACATTCTCAAAAGCTTTGTGGAGTACCTTTTATGCCAATCAAATACAATATCATTAAATATTGTACTTTATGTGATTACACGTACTTTAACCTTTAATTTAAAATTATTCATGAATATGCAAGACATTTTTATTGTTGTCTGGCAAATCAAAAGGTGCTTAAAATTTGAATTGGTGCATACGGAAATGCAGAGTCGGGCATTTTTCTCTTAAAAGTGTATAGCTGTGTAAATACTGTAAACATTCTTGATAAGCTTCCTGCCACGTAATCGCAACTAGTGTGAAAACAATTTCGGTGAGCCACCTGGCAGATCTGCAGTCAAATAATGTTTGAGACTTTGCTAGCAGGCAAATATACTATCTACATCCTAGATTTAATAAGTAAGGCGCCTATTCCCAACTAAATACACAAAGCAAGGTATTACTGCTCATAGAAGCCAGTGTACCTTAGGTCATGACTAAGGACCAGAACTATTGGAAATGTCCTCTTGATAGACAAACTGAAAACACAGCCTTGTTCAGTTTCAGTAAAAGTAGTATTCAGGTACCAAACAGCGACTTGTTTTCCCATTTCTCGTTGTTCATAGGCTCACGAACAGCCTATTTTGATTCATGCGGATAAGACACTAATTTTCTATACTTCATTCCACGCATGTGTTAGTGCTGAAAGGAGTTTCTGTTTCGAAACTTCTAATTGCTACTTTTCGTACTATATCTTTCAGTTTGTACCTTGTGAACGTATTTTAAATACGTTTCCAATTAAAAGTTGGAATATGAAGACAATAAATTACCTTTAAGAAGGCAGCCCTGGTAAACGCGTGTAAAGACAAATTGTGCAACGCTAGTAAAACTACCATTTGCCTGGCAGTGCAAAAAAAAAAACAAAATCAAAAACAAAAAAAAACTCATAAGTCATACCAGATTAATATTCCGTCGATGCCTTGAAACATTGGGACGTGTAAAATTTAAATTATATGAATATTGATTATACACGTATGTATGTCCAGGCATGAAAAAGACATTTTGTGGAAAGAAGTTACCAATTTATTCTTACATTGCTGTATACAACTTACTTGTTATGTTAACAATGACCGTTTCTTCGTCGTGTGAGCCATTGGAATAAAACTTAACGAGATCATAAAGAGACTCGTGAATAATTTCAGCCTGTAGAATTAACAGAGCACCAGAGCTGCTGATATCATATTGTTCCTTGTAATTTTCGGAGATGCTCTTTGCTCCAACACCAAGCGATCCCACGAGATTTTTGTTACCGGACTGGCCCTTGTACCAATAGAAGTCATCCACGTTTTCATCTGTCTTACAAGGGATAGTAAAATTTGTGCCTCTTTCAATTATAACGGTGTTTGAACATAATCTATTGGCAGCTGTGAAAATAAATTGCCACAGTCAGTAATTCTTAAAATTGTCAATCTTTTAATGCATTTGAAATTTAGAATAGGAGGATATTAAGAAAAAGGCGTTTTAACTTTTCGAAGAACAAAGTCATCTCTAGTACATAGCAAGACAAAATTTTTCATATTTCGTCGAAAGAGTCATTTAATAAAAACTACACGCGATTTTCCAAAGATTCCTAAATTATTTCAAACTTTAGAATTTGATAGAAGTACCAAAACAGTAATATTGCATCCATCCTTAAAACACCGAATAATTGTTCCATTATCTAACGATACCGTGAGATCTTTGTTACGTGCATTGCCCTTGAAACAAAAGAAGTCATTTATGTTTTTATCTGCTTAACAAGCCGTTATCAACTTAAATTGGTCCTGGACACAATATTGGCAGCTGTGAAAATAATACGCTAAAATTTAAGTTGGCTTAAAATACAAAACCGTTTACATAGCGAAATCTAGGACCTAGGAAATAACAGACAAAAAATTAGGAAAACTTGATCTTTGGTCAACATTTGATCTTTCACCCCGACCCTAAACGACCAAAAGGCATTCTCTTCAATTTTGTCTAATCATTTTCTACAAATTAGAAATTTATACTTTAGCTCTTGGATCTCATAGCTAATTTGTTGAATTTCTCCTCCGCCGACAACAAGATCTGTAGTACAGCCAGAACTGTTTCTGCGTATTGTAAGGGTGCAATGAAGTGTAAATAAATTGTTAAGCTTGAATACTGCACAACTCTCTTTGTTTAAACACATTGCAGCTTAGTCTTGTAGAGTAACAGCGGCCAGACCGAGCATGAAATTATTGCTGTAACGGGTGGAACAAGTGTGGGTAGGCCGGTGGTAGCGAAAAGTTGTGAGTGTGTGTAACAATTGTTCTCTAACCAGATAGGGCAGGCATATGTGGTAGGGTTGGACGGGTGCCTTACACTCCTGGGGCGAGATTTTGGGCTATGTTGAAATCTTAAACGGCATTTGAAACTTTCATAAAAAAGGCTTTTGACTTTACTACAAAGGGAAACCAAAGCAAAGCAAATGTTCGCGCAAAATAAAAGTGTCTTACTCCAACTGGAGTCGTTTGCTTTACAATTATTTTTAGGATTGTTATAGTGATATTATACTTGAAAGAGATATGTGTTCTGACAAACAGAGCAGGCCGGTATAACTCAGTAGATAAAGTCCACTAACCCCTGAGTGGACAGTTGTGAGCAATGGGAAAGATGTTGCTTGAAAACAGCTTCCTTCCCAAACTAGGACGGAAGGGGGGGGAGGGGGTAAGAATGTACTGAGTATGTGGGAATGCCCCCTTAATGTATAACGATATTAGATACAAAACGCCTTATGTTTCAAGAAAAAATTTGGCTGAACTTCGTACATGGTTTCTGAACTCATAACAATACAAAGACATCTATGCCATCTAGTTACTGGTTGAATAAGCTTGGGCTTCAATTTTGTATAGGGACCAATTGAACATTTTAAGGCAAATGCAAATCTAGTAAGCTTTTACGGCTGTGGTTTGAAACATTTGAGCTAACTTATACCTTTCGGTATGTAAGTTGTATCAACTACAACTACCAAACTTTCAATGCAATAGGTACACGAAACAAAGACGTATGGACCCTCACATACCCGCTGAAGTAGCCATGTGAAGTTCCCTGTGAACTATCTAAAAACACCTATCGTTCATGAAAGTGACCATAACAATGGATGTTGGCAGTATCATGAACCGTTTAAGTATTATTTTACTCATTACTTACACGTTCCTGACACGAACAACATAAAAAGAACATGGGGCCAAGACGAAAGTAAAACCATCATGCAAACGGCATCTTTAGTTTGTAGATCTGCAAAGAAACTGAATCAATCCAAAATTATGATAGAAAATCAAATGTTTCTTTTTGAAAATTTCGCGACGCACAATAAAATGTTAATCTAATTTAACAATCACATCACGTTTTCAATTTATATGTATTTCCATTTAAGAATGAGTATTGTAATGATCTTCTACCTTTCATATTACCCCCTATATATTTAATATAAACAGGGGCGGCTGCAAGAAATTTTGTTTGGGGGGCAAAACTCAAGTCCGTATGCAGGAATATTTGGACGACTCCCTCCCCACCCGGCAATATCAAGGATCTGCTCCGCAGGCGTGGTGGAACGGTAAAAAAACATGGGGGGGGGGCTGAGGGCCAGGAAGAATATCTAAGCAGAGCGCCACCATAGGTTGGTGCGGAGCGTACAAGAAAATGTTTGGCTTTAAAACCCTCCAGAAGGCCGTAAATGGCACTTCCCGAGTGTTTTAAGAGAGTGTACCCAGCCTTGAAATATGGATCTCATGTCTGTACTTGGCAAATATGGGGGGGGGGGGTACACAACCTTTAGCCCCTCACTTTTTTTATTGGGTGCTGAGCCCACCCTCCCCGGTTCCGCCACTGACGCTCCGAATAGTACAGCAGGCGTAAGGTTATTAATATGTACGTATTACAGAGATGCCCATATAGTCTTCAAAAAGCCCTTCAAAAGCCATCTCAGGCAGTTAGTCATGAGCTATCTTTAAAAATAAATACAACCATATCTGGCTATCAGCCAACCGCTACTCCATAAGGGTGGAGCAAAGGCAGGGGAAACAGGCAAAGCGGCTTGATTTATTTGTATAAAAAGAGCTCCACTTTAATATTTTGTTCCTTCTTTCATCATTGTGTCACAATGTGTTTCAGCTTTGCTAAGAAACCCAAAAATATTGATTTTCTGGATTGTTTTATTTAAACAATGCAAACTTAGGTCGAATCTTGAAATAACGAAGAAATGCATACTTGAAAATTATGGACAATTTTGCAATAGTAATATACACAACTTAATAAATATTAAGTCATATTTGTGATAAGGGATGATTTGGTCTAAATTAAGAAATACTTTTTATTTAAACCATCTCGAGTTACATGTTTTTTTTTATTTTTTGGAAGATTTTGAAGACCATGCTTTGCAAACTTTTTTGGGGGTAGAGGCGGGGGGGGGGGGGGGGGCCCCCCCCCCCCCCGCCGTCCCCGTATGGCAAGCCGCCTATGAATGTAAAAGACATGTACTACGGAAACCTTAAATATTTTCTTGCAGGCTTCGCACGTGGTGTTGTCTTCACAATTCCAAATGCTTTTACAAGGAACTTGGCAGATTAGGGGTTATTATATCTTTTGTGCAAACGACAATACAGTGTACTGACTGTAAAAGGTTTTTGTGCATGTTTTTTTTTGTCCAAAATTACGATTTACATTGGTATTTATAATTTTTATCGTTTGTGTTAATTATCGCTTTTTTAATACATCAATCATCTCCATCTGATACTCTCACCGCAATTAGTGTGTTTTCGCGGTCGTGTTAGTACTTATACCGAAGTCCCCTAGACTATCTAGCCAAGAACCGAAGGCGAATTCAGGTTTTACTCCAGTCCCAGGAGAGGTATCTCCTAAAGTGACCACCAATAACATGGTCAACCTCTTTACCTTCACATCTCTACATCATTGGTCCTTCAGGCGCTGCTTTGTTCTAGTCTGGCTGAAACTAACAGATACTACATAATCTTTGCCACAAGACCAAGAACCGATCGTTCTCGTCAATCGTTTGACTGCATAAGTGCTGAATAGCGAAACCAAACGTTACATCCGACTAACTTTGTAAAGCATGATACCTCATGGTGAAGAATGTTTGGGTCCACTTACACAGTAAGTTAGTGCCCTTTTCTGCAATCTAGACTCTATTGTAGACAATTTTTTTTTCTGGTACTCTACGCAACGATGTAAAGTATGGTATCTCGTTGTGAAGAATGCTTGGATCCACTTACACACTATGTTAATCCACTTTTCTGCAATCTAGACTCTATTTTACGGGAATATTATTCTGCTACTCTACGCAACAACTCATTATGAAGCTCCCTTCTTATTGTACCCCTCACCTTTCAAGAAGCCACTGACCTTCCAGTTTTATTTCTTCCCCCTCCCACTCCCCACTCCATGCCTGTGGACATTATTGAAAGTCTTACGCAGTTGACAAGACATCCTTCCCCACACTTCCCAACTGTAACTACTTCACATATTTATAAAATCAGGAGGTAAAAATGTTGTACTGCCTGTCCGTAGCCTTTTAACAATTCTTTACAATGCATCCGTCCATAGCTGGCCAACCACTTTCTCATTTGGTGAATGCTGTAGAGATTTTCACGTATACTAATCAGCTTCTTACCAAATAAACCTAAGGCGCATACCGACATTTCAACTGCCCCGAAGTTAACGATACAATAACTAACGGACATGATGTGTTTTTCTTTTTTACTTTCATTTTAGGGCAGGGAGTCACATCATTCTTCTATTTGCATGTATTTGCATGTATTCATTTGTGATAAACATAGATCCCTTGTCAATTGGTAAAATGCTTTTAGATTTTGATGAGAATTGTGGCAAGTTTCAGTGATTTAAATACCCCATGCTTCAAACACGTAAACGTGACTTGAAAAGGAATTACAGGCCTTTGAGTATGGAGATTTTAGCCGAACACAAGACTTTACTCTGACGTGATGCGAGTGCATTGCTGTCGCAACACCGAATAGCGATCATGCTGTTAGTGCCAACATCGATTTTTAAAGCTTGTTGAATGCTATAAAACAAAACAGGACATCCTCGCAGGAAGACACTATCATAGATGGAAAGATTACTGTAAGTCATATGGAGTTTGTAATAATACTCCCTGTAACGAAGATTGTCTGGGGTGACAAAAGTGGTACTTCGATTACAGAATCATGTATAGTATATGTTCTTCTCAGCTTCAATAGAAGCGACCACAAGTAATATACCGAGGATGTAAAGGTCTTTACCACACTATGTGTTCTGTACCTTAGTTGAGCACCTAGCTGTCTGCCAAATTAGTTTTTGTTCCTGTTTACATGGATTAGGTCATAAAAACAACTAGAGGGCTTCCATTTCATTTCTGCATTTGGTGTAATCTAAACAGTCCCCCTTATTTTATTTCAATTTTAAACTGCGTACTCCTGTGCCAGTTCAAGACTGGCGTGGATCCTTCCTTTGTCACCCAGGGCGAAAATTGTGATGATGCAGATAATTATCACATGTGGTTAAGATGCAGAATGGTGATATCTTTTTCAAAGTTTCAAAGTGATCATATCTTGAAAAAATTCTCATACCACAGAGAATGTGTATTATCTTTGTTGAGTTTAAAAGGGGTGAGTGGTTTAAATTGAAGAAGTGAAACTTCTCAGTTCTCATTGTGAAACGTTGTACATCATAAGGTGGCGTAGATGATAACTATAGCTATCTTTGGCAAAGTTTGCTATTATGATATGTTAAGAGATTACCATGTTTTTTTATATTTTGGCTGTGTAGTGCCAGGTGAGCACACTTAACAGTTCACAAAAATTTAAATTGTACAAAATTTGAACGACAAACCGACTAGAAAGGGAGTAATTAGAAGGGAGTAAGGTAAAGCAGAAATTGTAGAGAATTCATTAGGATGCTCCATAAATGCATATTCACAGTAAATACACTTAATAACATTTAAATGAGCTTGTGTAATGAGCAATTCTCTTCAAACCATGTAGGTTTTCATCAAATTACAAATTGCCCTCATAATAAAAAACTGCCTCATAATCGGCTCTTGACAGAAGCAAGCTTTAGTTTGGACGTGTACCTCTTTTTTCAAAAAAAAAAAAAGTTCTGGCAATTCAGTACACTTGGTTCAAATAATGGCCATCAGTCGTGAAGTATAAACCGTGGCTATTACGCACGAAGCTCCAAACTTTGGCACTGGAATTGTAATGAAACCTGCATCTGCACCTGTCAATTAATAATTTTTGAATGTCTTTAAAGAAAAGCAAAGCTGGAGGTTATGCTCGCAGAGCAAACGAAAACGTTGAGTTTGTAAATACAGTAGATGTTGATGTAACTTCGCCCGCACACCACGCGGTACTAATTGTACTTTGTTGTCTCTTTTGAGGCCACTTGGGCCATCATATATAGCTTAGAGGTTAAAGCGGTCGCATGGAAAGCGACAGACCCAGATTGGTTCGAGTTATGATTTTGGCTTAATTTTCTCTCTGAATGTTTTCGAATGAATTTGTGCGACTGGTATAGTACTTAATTACTAATGGAACTCTATTACAATTGGGCTGATTTTTTTGTTTGTCAGATTTTCAGAACGTGGGGTATCTCTTGATTTTAAAGGCATTTTCAATTTAACCCTGAAAGTACTGTCTGTTTCGGTGGCTACTAGACAGCTTGTTAGTGTGAATTTTCAATATCTGTCTCAGAGGAACAGATACCTTTGTGGCGAAGTGAATGGCTATATGGGGTGTTTTTGGTGCAATGCGGGGGATGGTACCTGCTCGGTAGTAGGCAGATGTGCTTGTCTGTGGGTTTATTGAACAAATCTGTTTTAAGTAGGCTATTTCCAATGGTCACTGTTGTCTCGGGAAGTGGACACTTACCTTAGAGGATTCGGTCGTGAATTTAATTGTGGGGGCCATAGAAAATCAAGACATTTTAAAAGCTACTTTTCAATCTTTGTAAATCTTTTCAAGAGTTTTTTTTTCTTGTTTGTTTCTTTGTTTTTTTTTGTTTGTTTTTTGTTTTAAAGCTTTCCTACGACCAACGAAATCGTGAACTACCACAGACAAATTATAACAGGGCAGAAATCTGGATTACCTACAACAATGAGAAGAATATTTCGATTGCATTTCACACACGAAAGCATAACGAATGCAAACATGCGAGAAAGCTAGACCAGTAAAGCTAATCACGAACTAGAGAGGATCGAAACACGGATTGCAAACACTCCTGGTTTGTTCGAAATTTCAGCTGACCTAAATTTTTCCCCTTAAAATGATAGGAAATTTAAAGTGAACACAAGTTTTTAATTTTAAGCCAAACCGCATATAAGGAACAGATGCCAACAGAAGGGAGAACTCAAAGCGTATGCATTACTTACAATCTGTGGCTTACGTTTGTTCATAAAATAAGCTCTTTAGAGAGGTCCTTTTTAGCTCCTTAAATTAAAACAATAATTTTTCCAGCAACAACTTTCGTTTAATTCCTTCAAATTTTTTTTTTAGTCTAATATTTCAACTGATTTCACCATAAGATATGGAAAGTTTTCAGAAAACTAAGTCTCGCAACCTCACATAACCTCAAAATTTGTAATTGATCATTTATCATATGCAAACTATGCTTCTCAAATCCACTGACAAATTTGATCGAAATCGAATGAAAAACGACGAAATGACAACCTTTTTATACACACACTCACAGTCACAGAATTCTGTCTGTCCCGCACGACGACAAGCTTAAAATGGCAAGTAAAAGGTTCTTGCTTCAGTCGCAATGAACAAGCGGTAGTTACGAATATATTGAGTAACCCGCAATTTTATTTATGCGGTCTCTGTCATGAAATCACATACCGTTACACAAGGTAAAGCGGAGCGAAAAAGCTATGTCTGCCTTTCTGATAGACTACATACAACACATTAGCACTATATAACGTGCACATATGACTTAACATTGCAGATTACATATTTCACTGGGGGGGATTTCCAAATGTTGGGGTGACGTCACAGATTTCTTTGCATTTTACGAAATCGTTAGCCTCTTGAAATGTCTTACAAGAATCACTTGGTAAAAGTATGCATTTGGCTATGGACATGGTTAATTGATGTACAAGAAGTTAGGTAAGGGTATGAAGGAATACAGACCTGAAAAATTAGTTGGTCAACCCCTGAATGTTTGAAAAGCATGCATACCACTGCACTGACAACGAGCAAATAAATATGGCTACAATACAGACAAAAACCTCAAGTTGGTTGCTGCTTACCTTGATCCAGGAAATCGTTCTTCATATAGTACTGAATTTATTTAAAGTTTACCTTACTGTTAAACGTTAATAAAGGAAATCACTTTTCGGAAAATAATAAGCCTTCCATTAAGCCAACGGTTGATCTCTAGTGAGCTACATACAATACGTACAGAACTGTACCAGTCACATCCGTGAGTCAACGTTGTTGTTAAAACGACTGAAAGAAAACATAATGCAGCAACGCATAATGCATGGGTCATATTACTGTTATGGTGATCTTAAAGAGGCAGTGTTGAAGAAATACTAGTAGGCTCGCTGGGGAAGTGAAAGTTTCGGGATTGCTTTCTTTGAGCCATAAAAGGTTCACTTGTACTGAAGGTACATTTATATATCTCTCACAGAGGGGATGCGATGGAGAGTCGTGTGCGTATTGTACAGCACAGTTCTGGTATAGCATATTCTTTAAATTGATGTAGCTAGGAGTTTTTTGTTTGGGGGCTCGGGGGTGGGTGAAGATTTTTGTGGGGCGGCTCCATATGGAAAACTTTGTGCATCTGCTCACTTCGCCGCTTATTGATTACCTTAAGCACGTGAAATCCTTCACAAAATGTAGTACTTTTACAAGTTTTGCCTCTTAATTTGAAACCATTTGATATATTTAACCAGCAACCACCTCGCCCAACATTTGATTGAATAATTCGTCCTCTTTCTAGTGATGTATAGGTTTTCACTTTATTTTCATTCGGAAAGTTTTCGTAAATGAAGCAAATTTATGCCCTGTTTTTGCCGATAATCACCCTTTTTCAATGGCAGAGAGCAGTTTCAGACACGGTGTTGTCGCACTTTTGTCAGTGCTGTGAACAGCTATTGTGCGCTGCAGGTAGCACACCACTAATTCAAGGTGAATCACCGCGGAGAATGTTACCCTACGAATTTAACACCCTACAAAAACTTTTTGGAGGACATTTTAGACCATGTTAAAGAAGCGATTTTAATGTGTTCAACGTAGTAGGAAAGTAGTTTAAGTGCTTATTCTGCAAAAAAAAGAAAACTGAATATATTTTAGCCACTGTTTTGCAATGTATCCTTCCGCGATGCAAAACGGCATTTTGAAAGAAAAATAAAAAAAAAAATGAAAAAAAATAAACAGGAAACACCACTCTATTATACAGACCCTTCTAACCCGGCAGTCATACACAAATTTGAAATAGTCGTGAAAGGCCTACTTGTCAGCTTTCATATGAGTGGTGGTTTGTGCCCGTTGAAAACGGACCCAAATTAGAGTGTATTTCACTGGAGGAATAACTGGCGGTATGCTTCCTGCATAGCCATTCGCCTAGTGCAACAAAGACCATTTTGTTCTGTTTCCGATCATACAAGATATGATCAATGGACTTTTTTAAAAATTTTACCTCATGAAAATCGATCCCAGTGACGTATCGCCATGCTACGTAGCACACACACACACACACACACGTGCTGTGGGTTTTCATTCGTGCTTATTAAGATATTCTACTCTGTTTCCGCTTTACTTTCATAGCAGGTGTCGAATCTGTATTCCTGTTTTGACGTACATACTCTCACACCTGCGAACAATGACAGAGGTTATCTAATTTCGCTTTATTCATGAGCCTAATTTGATTTAACCTCTCGACTGTGGATTGTTTTCGTTATATGAATATTCATAACGCACGGGAAGTCATCAGCAGTAAGGTTCACTTTTACACAGTAAGCGGTAAGTCAATGGGACCACATTGTGTGAGCTCGAAGCGAACAAAATCACACACTAAAACCCCATTGACATTTGTCGTTCGAAACAGCATGGTAATCAGACTTGCTTTAGTCGTTTTTTTTTTGAATATTTATAATTTTGGAATGTTGTGATCGTATATATGAATGCTTAATTATGGAGGTCCTAATGTGCCAGTCTGCATGTCATGATGGCGAAATAATTTATCTGACCAAGTTGTCATCCTTCTCTAAGAAGTCAACATGCCGGGATAATTTATCTTACCATGTCATCCTTTGCTTGGGAAGTCGACATGGTAAGATAATTTTTCTTTCCATGTGGACATCCTAATTTAGGAAGTCGACATGGTAAGATAATCTATCTTACCATGTCTACATCCTAAATTAGGAAGTCGACTTAACGAGATAAACTATCTCGCTATGTCGACATCCTAATTTAGGAAGTCGACACGGTGAGGTAATTTACTCACCATGTCGAACAGCCTAATTTAGGACTTGGCTAGATAAATCATCTCGCTATGTCAACATCCTAATTTAGGAAGTCGACATGGTGAGATAATTTATCTTAATACCTTGTCGATATCCTAATTTAGGAAGTCGAATTGGCAAGAAAAATGATCTCGCCATGTCCTAAATTAGGATGTCGACGTGGTAAGATATTTGAAAACAGGTTTATGGAACGCCATTTGGGTGATATATCGCTAGTTTATGAGCACAAGCAAGAGTAAAAGTTGTGTGTAGCCAGTCACTCAGCCTAACTATTTGAAGTAGGAGGCATAATGTTTCGCTGGAGGAACAGATCTGTATTTAGGATTGAGCGGGGCCCAAGACGAGGTATTAGCAAAGAACGTTTCCCTGTGGGTGTAAAAACCAGGCCGCCTCTGTTGGGTGCAGGGACAAGGTCCTTCTGGGAGACAAAGGGTGCAGTGGGGTATTTACAAAATTGTTGCTACTACAATGAAACATTTAACTAGCCTATCTTCTAATGGCCTTGGACGCGTACTTAACTGACCATGAAAATCCGGTGCCTCACAAGTTGAATTTGAGATGCGGTTAAGTCGATTGTGAAAGCTTTAAAATCAAAATAAGGACAGACATTGTATGCACTTTCATTAGCAATCTGACGGGGGCTAGTACCCGTTGACAACATTCAGAGTGCGCGAGTGCAGACCGCATAAAATCCTGACATTCAGTACTAGGAAAACATCATACAAGTACTCTACTATATTCACAGAGGTATCAGCACTTTTGGCGTCTGGTAAGGTGAGGTGCTCGGCTCCGCTTCGATGAGTATCCAGAGAAGCACTATTCTCCCTGCAGCCGTAAAGGTTTTAAGGTACCGCTGCTTAAAGTTAACGGACATTGTAAAATAAAGATTAAATAAGTATCCTCATCACTTATAGGGTGCATGTTAAGTAGGCAACAAAAATCACAACATTACACTAAAACATAAACAATTTAGAAACTGTATTCAATGGGGATGACTCTCAGTCACTGGCGGCGATCGCGGGGGGGGGGGTGGGCTATATCCCTATGAATTTGGAAGGGGGTTACTGCACACCATATCCCTGTGAAATGTGGCGTAAAAACAGGAAAATGCTGAAAATTTCACTGTCTAAATTATGATTTCAAGTCCACCAAAACCTTGGAAATTGCATACGAGGATTTCTTTAATCCAATGTTGCATTGGGAGGTCCCGGACCCCGCCTTGAACGCGTTCTCATGCGGGTTTCTCTTGTTGGCCAATGAACCCTCTTCCTCCAAGAAGATACACCTCTACAAAAAAAAAAAAACAGCATATACGCTGGCTAAAGACAAAGAGCCTATGATTACGTTTAATTATTAGTACTAAGTGAGCATGTATAAAGAAACTTTTAATTTAAAGTCGACGCAAACTTATTCTGAAACAACATCTAAATATCACCAATATCATTTTATTTAACTTCAAGTATTTTTGCTATGATATGTTAAAACATACTTATTGTATACTCAAGGTAATCCAAGGAGTTACTCCATACGTGAATTCACAACTCGTCATGGCCGTGAGGGACTGTTTTATTCAGGGAGGACGGGTGATTTTTTCCGACTTCAGGGCAGAGGCGGCTCAAGGATTTTCCCGACGGGGACACGAAGCCCCGACAGCCCCAATGCCGTTGAGAGGTTGGTAGGGGGGATTGGAAGAAAACCTGTGTACTATACAATACCATTGTGGGGCATATACTAGAGGAAAATAGTTCCACGTTGATTTACCGTAATGTTTTTCCCGGAATCTAAATCGTGAAAACAGGCGAAGCTCGAAAAAGTTCTTTTGGGGTAAGCCTACACTAAAAAGAATCTGTACTCACTTAAAGCTTATATGTAAGTCAGTTGTCCGGAAATATGGGACCTATTGGGCACAACTTATACATTTTGCTTCCCTTCTCGAGTCACTAGCCGTACCGCACTACAGACACAAGAGAACATAAGTTTAGCAAAATGAGATGAAATTCCCGACATTTACATAAATCCATGTATTCTACTTAGTGAGTTACTTGAAAAGATGGAAAGGGTTTGTACTATATTTAGCTATAAGTAACGGAACTGAGAAAGATTGGGTGGAGCGTATTCGAAATTTTGGGTTTTATTGCCGAAAATTGACACTTCTGAAAGCTAAAATAAGTAAACCGACCATGGGTGGCGACATAAGTTTCGCGACAGGTGACCAGGCCATACCAGCTACCCCAAGTTCCGATAGCCCCTTTGTCGAGGGGGTGGTGAGGAGATACAAAGGAGCCTATATAACCATTATATGCCATTGCAGGGAATATTTGCACAATATCACGTAATACTTCAAGAGCCGAGTTGCTCGCTGACAGTTCTTTTGAGTCTGAATCCTGAAATTGCAAAGCGAACGAAGCGAGCGAAAACTTTTGGTACGCTTACACAAACCACATTGCAATCATTAAGAACAAAAAGAAAAATTACAATTGTAGGGGTTGTAGACCGTATTGAGCATAACATACATTGTATCGAAACCACCTGGACTACCTGATGAATTAGCCAAACTTTGCTCCTTGAGTATAGCTCTCCAACTGACCCTATTGCATGACACACTAGAGAACAGCAACTAGGTTTTGCGATGTGGGATGAAGTTTACGACCTTTGCATAACTATGTGTACTCTGCCTATATGTTACGTGGTACGTTTGACAGGACTTATGCTTTCTAGCTATGTGGAATGGAACTATTGAAGAAATTTGAGTGACTCTAAAGCGGGCAAAGCGCGCGAAAAATTTTGGGTTTATATTAGAGAAATCGTCCTTCTGAGAGCAAATATAGGTAAACCGTCGGGGAGACTAGTCGCCGTTGGGGAATGTATACTTGATCGTATCGTCTAAGACTCCCCAAGAAACTGTAAAAAATTCCCCGACAGGAACAGCCTTTCCCGACAGGGGGCCATAGCCCCTGCCTCCCTCTGGCAAGACCCCTACTTATGAGTCTGGAGTATAGAATTTCACTGTTTAATTTATCACCCAACTGAGACAAGATGTCTGCCCAATTTAGTCAGGTTTCTGGCATTTGGGGGGCGGCAGCCCCTCCAGCCCCTCTTCCAGGCCCGTAAGGCCATACAACTCGGTTAGAAATATATAATAACATGCTTCTCAATTAAAGCCATCCATACAATGGTACTCTAATTCAAATTGGAGTGACTGCAATTTCCCTTTAAATCAGATTTATCTCTTCTTCTTGAAATCTCAGTTTCTTTCCCACCGCAGTTTAAACGGATCGGTTAGACAGAACCGTTAGTCCAACCGGTAGTGGTCCAGCAGGGGTGGGTTCAGGATTTGCCCGACGAGGGGGGGGCAGCTTCCCCGAAGCCCCGACAGCCACGATGCCGTCGATGGGTTGGTGAGGGAAAATTTGTAGAAACCCCGTTGTACTATACCATGCCATTGCAGGCAAGGCCATACACAGGTATTTTTGGCTGGGGCTAAAAATGGGACATTACTGATCTGTGGCCTGGGGGAGGGGTCCTCCCCTTTGGCGAAAAATTATAATTTCAGATGGGCGTAGATCGCAAATGGTGCAATATTTGAGTGGTTTTCAGCTTGAGAAAGAAGACGAAAAGTAATGGTGTTTTACTACGCAAAAAAAAAAAAAAAAAAAAAAAAAATATGAGAAAAATCTTAGCCATCTTTTTACTTTGTAGTTGTTATTATCCCACTTCAAAACTTTGCCTCATACAGTCATATGAGCCTCTATATACTTTACTGGGGATTGAGATTAGTGGCAGATTGGATTTGTCGAAAAAAGGAAACTTTCAGGTGGACTGGTGGACAAAATAATTGCTAATAACGATGTTATAGCGTATTCTCGGCAACATATAGTTGAGTATATCAACAGTGAGCTCTATCAATGTTCGTGTTAAGTTGCCCAATAAACATCGTACTGCATACGGTGCATACTTCTCCTTAAAATAATGACGTGCTGTTATGTTTGTTTGAGTAAAGCCCTGGTGGAGGCCATGGGGGTGAAGCTCTGGCATTCTGGTGTTTTTGCACGCCTTTAAAGGACCGGAAATTTGTGATCAATTTCATTGTTTTGGTGAGCTGGTACTCTTCACAAAGAGCATCATTGGTGAACAGGCGTGACGCCTGACGGGATATCGCAGTGTTCAAGAAACGAAACCCTAGGAATTTCTGGCAATTAAGGATTTCAAGAGGCCTTACAAGGAATTTCAGTGGCATAAATCTGTATGAAACGCTGGGGATGATCGGTCGGAGTGAAATTTGATCCCGGTGGCGACAGTGCGCTGTCAATCTAACTGGAAAGCATATAAGCAATAATGAAAACTGAAAAGTTTGACAGAATATCATATTACAAAGAAGTATTGCAACAATAGTATAAACTGAGGTTTACATGTTGGAAGGTGACATGAATAATTGTGTTCCCCTTTTTCCACATGAAAAGTCACGAAAACAATGGCTATTTCACACTGTCCATCATAAAAGTATCAAGAACCTTGATGCAGCCTATTCGAGATTTTCAATCATTACGATCACAACAATTTCTTCTAAATTCACCGTGTTTTTCCTGTATATTTTCGAAGTTGGAAAGGGTACACTTTGAAAATTCCTGGAGGCCAATCCCCCCCCCCCCGTGTACGGCCTTGATTGCGGGGCATATATTTCTTAAAATTTTGTATATACGAGAGGAAAATAGTTCCGTGCTGATTTAATGTTTTCCCGGAATCTAAACTCGCGCGCGAAATTTTTTGGGTAACCCTACACTAAAAAAGAATCTGCACTTATTTTAAAGGTTATAGATCAATTGTCCTGGCAGTTGGGCCCTATCGGGCACAACTTTACCTTGTGCTTCCCTGCTCGGGTCATTGGCCGTATGACAGACAAAATAAACGATTAAGTTTAGCGAAAGGAGATGAAATTCCCGGAATTTACATAAATCGTTATATTCTTCTTATTAAGTCACTTAAAAAGATGGAAAGGGTTTGTACTATAATAAGCTATAAGTAACGAAACTGAGGAAGAGTGGGCAAAGCGTACCGAAAATTTTGGGTTTTATGGCAGAAATGACCCTTTTGAAATCCAAAATAAGTAAACCGACCATGAGTGGCAACACAGTTTTCCCGACAGTTGGCCGAGCCATGCCAGCGACCCCAAGTTCGAACAACCGCTATATAGACAGGGTGGTGAGGAGGGGGATATGAAGGAGCCTAACTATCCCATGCCATTGCAAGGAATATTTTGTATAATATCATTAATACTTCAAGAGCCGAGTATCGCACTAATGGTGTTCTTTTGAGAACACTTCACACCCCCCCCCCACACACACACTCCCCTCTTGATGCGGCCTTGCTTGCGATGCAATTGAGCACAGTAGCGATACAAAAATTGAAAAAATATAATTGTAATTTGCTACACAAAATAGAAAATGCATAGCAGTTTTTCTTAAGACGTGCCCTGCTTGGATGCAACTTTAAGGTCTAAAGTGCGTCCTGTACCCCCCCCCCCCCCCGTTTGGGAACATCTCGAGGGAACATTTTCTTGCAAGGCCTACGCTACTGCTACGCGTCGACCGATGATAAGGCCCCCAGTAGCGTACTAAGAGCGATAGAGAAGCCCGCACCGTGGAACCAGGCTTGTCACCGGGATGCCATGCCACAGCCGAAAAATTCAGTACATAATTAGAATTTCAGGTCGTTTTATCAATTCAAAGCTTTACCAAAGGTGAACGAGGTACATATTCTTCGCCATTTGAATGTCGTCCAATGTCCATGCCTCACACAAAACATTATTTGACAGTTGTAACGTTTATCACCGTGGTGGTGCAGTCTTAATTCTGACTCGTAAAGGAATAGTGTAAATACCTTAAGCGAAATCCCGAAATGACTATTTTCAAAAAGAAATATTTCTCCTGTCAAACGCCTGAAGAGGAGACTGATAAAGCATTGCGCCTTTACTAGATTACAGCATGTTCTAGGACATTGATCAGCTTATTTAATATGGGTGTAACAAAATAAGTATGTCATTTGTGCTCATGGCCCTTACCGGTTTACAGCGAGCATGCATATGTCCTAGGATATATATGGGGATACAATTTTTCAAACGTCAGTCATTTCCCAAGGCACTAATAAAACACGTTATTTGAGTGTGTATGTTACATAAAGTACAATGAGAGCAGCTGTGGGAAACCCCGGAACCATTCACACAAGTTTCTTTGACACGCTGAGTAGTGATTAGGTTGCATTTCCTTGGTAGGACGGGAAACGTCTGTGTAATTGACTCTGCAGGAATTGACTCATCTGAGCAAGTTCTCGCAGAAAAGTGTAATCAGGCTATCCCTCTAACACTGGTAGGGGAACGCACACGTTGTGAAAATATTTGGTGCAAGAAAACTCCTAAAAGTTAGCGTTATTGTTTCGAGGAAATTGAATAAAAGTTGAGGCAACTCATGGTTGATTGATAGAGGAACATTTAGTAATTTAGAGTAATTTGTATGTCGTCGTTTCATTTGTAAAACATGTATGGCGTTGGGGCAAGAAGCAAACATCCAACAGGAAATTTAGATCTCGAGCAAGGCAAGGGTACTTTACCAACAGGACCTTACTTTTTTAGGGTGAGCTTAGTATGGTTCTATACAATAACAGTTTTGTAATCCCTTTTCAGGATTTAAAGTCGAACGCTATAAGACTGAAACTCAGGTCATCTTAGTTTTTATTTTGTTCAACATGATCTTAAATGAAAAGCTGTAAATTTTAATATATCCTAGGAACTCTCTTTGTGTTACAAGTTATCAGAATTTTTAGTGAGCAAAGAATTTAGTGCGATTTCATTTCGTTAGAACATGAAAGCCTTTAAAACACGAAACAACAAATTAACACGTAGTCAATAACTGAAAATAGAAAGAGATAAAACAATTATAGAAAACTACAACTAATAAAAAGAATATACGAAACATTAAAGTTGGTGATGGTAAGAATTATGGTAAAAAGATTTTTTTTTATAACTGTCTGTCCTACATTTGTCTGTACGTGTTAAAAATTGCAATTTCATGTGCCAAAGGATGACTAGAAAACAGAGACAAGTTTCAAGCTGCTCTCCAACTGAACTTAGTACCTTTGCCTGACACACTTTTCTTTCTTTCATGATGACTTTATAAACGTTTTCCTTGTTGCCAAGTTATGGGTTACCGGTACTGCATTACCATCCCAGTCGTTTGGAACGTTGTGAATCATCACTAGCTTTCTACGTGAATCCCGTAACCGACTACAATTAAAATCTAAACAAGTTTTCTTACGGGAGAAGGCAGAAGGAATTTTAGTTAAAAGGGGAAAAACAAATACACCAACCTCCAATGGCGGGAATTAGTGTGTAAAAGTAAGGGAAACATAGTTTCAAGTAAATGTTTTTATGGTGAAATAAAACTAAATTCCAAACATTTGGGGAATGTGCCCTGGCTCTATGAGATGTTTATACACTAATTTTACCGTTGGTATGAACCATGCCCTACATCTGAGTATATTAAAACTGTAATTTTGAGTCGACTGACCATTTCAAAACTACATGGAGTTATTGCACGGAGATAACAGTTTTAAATTGATAATATAGAACTATAATTTTAAAGCGAGTATCCATTCAGCGCATCAATGAAATTAGTGAGCTGAGAAGACGGGAAGTGAAGTGATAAATGCAGGTTATAAGACAGGCTATTACCTCCACTGGAGATATAATAATCAAGAAGCTAATGATAATAATATATCACATAAACTTGTTTTTGTAAGTTAACGTATTGAGGAAGGTTGGTTTGACATGTAGCCAGCTTTTACTTATCTTGGGAATAAGTAAACACCACTTTTTATCACAACTATACTCTTTCCTTTCACACACCAATCTTTAATTTATATGCTTGCTAGATTAACTGTAAATTTAAACAACCTGCCTCAAAAGAGGGAAAATATGGTCTTCAAATCCTTTAGTTGCCCATTCTCTAGGTTATTTCACATATGTTTAGGTGAGTCTTGAATCAGGGGCGTATCGAAGGTGTAATGTTTGGGGGTGTAGAGATCACGTTTTGCCTACAGATCTGGTAATGCGTAAAACAAGCGAAGGCCGCCTTAGGGCCCCTGGTGCGGTCCAGGGGCAAAGCCCCACTGGAGGTCCAGGAAGCTTTGAGGTTTTAGCATATTTCTGGGTAAAAAAATAAGTCCCGGGGTAGGTATATTTTGATTCATAATACATTATCCACTGCATAGATTCTTAATAATTTTAATGTGTAGGCTATTCCTCCCTTCATGCCACAATACTTCAGTATCTGAACTTGACGTTCAGCATTTGAACACTAGACTTGTCAGGCGTCCAGGATTTTTTTTTCTCAAGGAAGGCCATGGGGTATGCTGTGTGATCGCCCGCTGGGGGAGGGGTCTAAGTGAAGGGGTCTAAGGGGAGGGGGTGTCCTTACATCGAATTTGGTTCCACATATGCTACATTTTGAAGTAAAATGTGTGTTAAAATATTTACGTATTTTTAGGAACTAAAGAAAAAAGAAATGGCATCAGTGAGCGGGGCATAAGGGGAGTGGGTGTCCCCCCTTTCCTTTGAAGATTTTTTGAAGAATTAGGTGTCCTTACATGCAGTCTGTTGCCACATATACCATATTTTGAAGTAAAATTTGTGCTACAAAATTACGTATTTTCAGGACCTAAAAAAGGACAAATAATAGCAACTGTTAGGGGGCATGGCCCAATTGCCCACCCCCCCGGCGTACGCCACTGGTGCGTTTTATATCTGTTACATTTTTATGTTCAAAAGTTGAAGGCCCGGGTTTGTAGTGAAGGGAAAACACGCGCGGCACGCATTATTTTTGCCCGGGATGTTTGTGGGTAAACCAGTACCTCGGGAATTTGCAAAATGTGTATGAAGTCAAGGTTAGGGTTTAGAAAACCGGCAAGGGTACCCTCCTCATGTGTAGCCGGGTGCTGCCGATCCTATAGTGATGATACAAGTGAGGAATAATGTCCAGAAAGTGGTTTATCAAGAATGTCATATGAGCCTATACGGAACCCTTTCTCTTTCTTTCCCCCAGTTGCCAACGGACTTAGTCACTCGATCAATTACACGGACGGCCGTTCGTACGTCCGCCACATGCATGACATTCGATTTGAATAGACCAATTGGATAAAGAACCGAAAATCTATATAGCCGATAACAGACTGGCCACGCGCTCCCATTCTCTCTCTCTTTCTCTTTTTTTTTTGTTCCAATCTCAGTCTTTATTCCGTTTCACTCCCTTCTTCCCCTTTCCTTTCCCTTCTCTCCTCTTCTTTTCCTTCTCTCCTCTTTTCCTCTTCTTTTCCTTCCCCTATCCCCCTTTTTGCCGACAGACCGAAAATTTGCCGATGGCGACCAAATATTTGGGGTGTGACCCCTCCTTAACTTATTTTCGCTTTCAATACCCTTACAAAAAAGGAGTGTCAACCTGTGTCTCCGACCATGCGTGATCACACGTGGAAAACAAAGGAAATCGATTGTGTTCTTGGGGGCAAACTTGTGTATTTTGGAACCAGGTTTGACACACCTATCATTGCCTTTAATTTCAAGCCACAGGTTTTGTCTCAGAATTTTTTCGTTAACATTGGTTTTAATAATCACACTTTTTGCATGTGAAACATTTGGCAAATCTGCGTCAATCTGTGGCAAAGTGTGACAACTGGCCAACCTGCGTCAATGTCAAGGGAAAAGACATGTTTTCGCGCAAAAACCTGTGATAACCCGTGGAAAGCACATGTAAAAACCTGAGGGTTTGGAACTAATTGCCACACCTTTTTTGTAAGGGTCTAAGAAAATGCTCAAAATTCCACCCTTTCTTCTTTGTAAACCTCTTCTGCATGTTACCTTTGCCCATCGACGTATTTTCACCGTAACGCATATAAACCACGTGTGTACGGAGAGTATCTGAGCACACCTCTAATCGTTTAGAATTGCTCAAATGATTTCCCTTGTTTTTAAGCCCATAATTAGTGAAACTCATTACTAAATTTATTTTTCATATTTACCGAGTGAAATGTTCATGAAGCTTCTAAAGTAAGGATTTACAAACCACACGAGGAAACATTACAGGCATTAAAAAGCTGGTGTTCATGTAAAACCATAACAAATCAACAGCAATCGAAAAGGGGAATATAAAAATAGCCCTGATGTAACTGAGAAACAGTAACGAGTAATGAAAGAAGAAAAAAAGGTAGAAAAGAGCAAAGGCGAGAAATAAGAAGAATGAGACTGGATACCTGAAAAGAATGATAAAAGTAGCCTGAAAATAAGATTATGTAATTCATAAGACATTTACTACGTTAAGGTGCTGAAGAATTCAGATCTGTTAAGGAATGCCGTGAATAGGCTATACCTTATTAATTTTATCGTGAGGAGGAAATTTCTGCCAGATGCAATATAGATATTCAAAGCTGTTCTCCTGACCTCTCTAAAAGGTTACAAAAAAAAATGTTTCAACATTGCTTGGGTAAGAGATAATTGTTGACAAGCAAACAACATTAGAAATAACATCAGGTCCAATGTTGTTAGGACAGTCGTGAACCAAACCATACATATATTAGAAGCTATTATCTTTAATCATGGGGAGATGATTCTCAGTAAATATTGATTCCAATGACGCCACGGGTTAGGCCTACTTCTTAGAACGTAAAATAACCTGTTTTAAAGGATTTGCCGCCTTGGCTGCACCTTACCTCTCAGTGTCATATCTTAACTTTGCATAAAATGTAGAAACCAGTGCTTCTCGGGAAATGGTTTTAAGATTGTAAAGATAGCAACAAACTTTCGCAGAGAGCTGTACGTAAAAGCTCTCCCTGTTTTACTTTTTTTTTTTTAAGATATTAAACAAAGGCCTAGGTACTTGTTACATAAAAGTTTGCAAAGCTAAGTGCCATTGAGGATAATTATGTGGCAGTGAAATGTGTAGAAATTAGGTTTACCAAGATGTATTGTTAATATTGAATGAAACTTCTGGCTACTTTATTGCAATCCAAATGGGATAAAAAGACACTTTTTTATCAAAAAGCAGTGGAATCGTTACATTTGGAACATTTAAACGCAAGGCGTTTTCATACGTTAAAGGCAACAGAGATTCTTAAACAAAACACCGTGGACTAAGCCTACTTACATTAAATGGCATCATTTCAATGAATATTAAATTTTCCAACAAATCATCTCTGCTTCCTGTTGAACTGGTGCCTTGAGTCTATCACAAATCAGATCACGAATACCATATTATTATACTACTACGAATACCTTAATGATACAATACTATTTAACAATATGGAACCTTCAACGGCGTCAAGAAATTTCTAGAGGTCGAGATATAGCCTTACAGAATTACTTGAACAAATGATATTCAAATCATCATGCAGAGATAATATCTTTCGATCTCTGTATGGTGTGGGTTTCATTCTACCGTTTGGGGACACTGTGGTAAAAATCATAGCAAATACAGTTTGTGTAAGAATTGCATGTTTGGTTATGGTAATAACGTGATATGAAGTTCAGCTTTACTTTATTTTTTAAGTAACTTCAGTTGCTCATTTCTAGTGATTCGTTAGGTCACTCAACCAATCAAGTCGACATTATAATATTAATGAAAGATATACATGACAGATGACCTTCCAAAGTTAATGATTATAATTATGCTATTTTTGAAATAATTGAGATACATGGATTGGAATCCCATGCAAAGCCAATATCAACAGTTTGTATAATAGAAAGGAACCCTATTCTTAAAGTGGGTATGACACGGCCAAAGTACGTTTCACAGTAAAACATCGTTGGTTACAGCTTGAATAAAACGGATTTTTTTTCCGGACTAAACTACGTCCATATATACCGGAATACGACCATGTGAATTCCCAAATACAGGCCAGGCCCAGCTCACCTGGAATCCGAAAGCGAAAAAAAAAACGTATGTTAGCGCTCCCTAAGACGTGATCTCATTGGGAGCACAGGTAATAACGCTACTGTACTAGGCAGCTCACTCATCGTTCTACACACCGAATCATGTGTATGATAACGCGCGTTAGCTGGTACATCATTGCAAACACCTGTGCTATGGGGTCGGTCGGTCATCCGGGTCTTTCCGTTACCCTAGCAACTTGGAGTGAAAACAACTAATTGCACTATGACCATGTGGGAACACTCTACCCGCTACTCTGCTGGAGTGAAAACAGTCCCTGGCCTACACTATGTGCCGAAATACGCTCAATTCAATGTTTTCCCTCCAACACATTGTTGTCATGGGGAAGTGACGTGTCACCGACCGACCCCACAGTACTAGATCAGAGCGTGTGACTACTGACCATAGAGTAGTATCCTACTCTATGTCAGTGACCAGATTGTAAATGATGCGTCGTTGCGCGGTGACTGCATAGCATTCGCAATACCTCAGTGCACTGAACAACCGAAATGTAGGCGCTTGTTATGAACTGTCAATGCACGTGCATAGCTGTTCTGTACAGCGCGCCGACACCAGTGGGCAGTGGTTGTACCGCCAATTGCGTCATAACAGTCAGGTAACCTGTTGGGGCTTTTTTCAAAATTGGATTTTTGTGCATTTTCTTCAAATTACATTTATGCCGAATTGCACAGGTCTTACCTGTGTCTTAAATGATATTTATACAATACTGTTTCCAATCTTGCAATGGACAAAAGTTACTTTGGCCGTGTCATGCCCACTTTAAGGTCATGAATGTTAATAGAAGCCACATGTAAATCGCATGTAAATGCTTTACAACTCGACAATATCCTCGCATAACTTTTTTCTTGATGATAGTTGTCTATTTTTAATTTGTGTCGAGAATTCAAGACACGCTTTAATTATTTTTTGCTGAATTACAAATACGATTGACAGCGGGTAGGGCTACACTCAATGCCAGGTTAAATTTCGCCGTATGTTACAAATTTAAAAGATAACATCCTAAAGGATAAATTCATCATTACTCAACGTATGCGTTTACTATCAAATAAAGCTGTGATGCAATAAGCTTGTTAAATCATTTCGGTGTTTCACTAACATTACCTAAAGAAAAGATAAACTTTATTTACCCTCTTATTGTTTTTTTTTTTTTGTTTTGCTTTTTGTTTTTTTGTTTTTTTTTTTTTTTTTTTTTTTTGTATAAACTATACCTGTTGAGGTAATCAATTGTAGCTTTACATAAACTTGTATAACGTTGTATAATATAGTGAGAACGCAGAGACGAATAAACTGTGACATTTGTCTTTTCATCATAATACAAACTAAGCTTTACATGCAACCACCTACTTCGATATCTCTTTATACCTCAAGAATGAAACTTTGGATTGAGGAGCTGCTCGCTTTATTACTTTCCAGCCCAATAACTAATCCATGGTAAGTAGAAAAGTTAAACAAAACTGGATACTGGATTTATTTTGCAAATTAATGTAGAAGCACGATTACATTAAAGAATCTTTTCAACCTGCTGGATTTGTATCACGATGTTCATTCATCTTTTCATGATACTTCTTTCTTTGTGTACTTCCAGCGATTGCTACTGCCTGTGCATCCAGGAAAGTGGAGCCGGTGAGAGAAAGGCATAACGTCCACTTTTGCGATGTTATTGAGAATTGGAGGTTGTTATTGAGATCTGGAGGTTGTAAGATGTCTTCCCATTCCAAGGCATGCCACTTATATTAGAGACTTGCCCCAAATCTATCCCGTTATTCTCTTTTCCACCTCCCATTTTATGCCTGTCTCTTCTCTCACAATGACTCCAACACATTGTACCGCAACACAACAATCTCAGCCTACTTTACCGTCCCTCGCTGCAGTGACCACGCACTATCGCTCTAGTACGCTTCGGATGTTTCTTGGGCCCCCACACACATGTAGCCAAAGTACGGTTAAGGGGGCAGACTGTTCAATTGGGCGGCTTGCCATGACAGAATTGTAACTTTTGTTTCTGTTGATGCCATCATTTTAAACTTCTTTATTCTTTTATTCATCCAAAAGTAAGGATTAATACATTTAAAGGTAAATAACTGTTATCATCTAATTTGCCTTGGTATTGTATGACGTGTGCTGGATATTCAGATAAATACTCTTATCTTGCTATAACGTAGGGTTTGAGGCAAGGCAGTGCATCCACTGGGGTAATGAACTGCTTTATGGATCGCAAAAAGGGCCTGGATATTTTGTTGTTTAAATCCAATGTTGTTGTCTAAACTCGCGTTGTCTTATTTATGTTTTCTAAACTAAAGTTGACGTAGAAAATCCACGTTGTCTAAACTTTGGTTATTGTATTGAAGTACGGGGGGGGGGGGGGCTCTTGAACAGTTTTTGAGATGCGGTAGTTTTTGAAGCTAGTGTCCGTGTATACTGTGGGCTTTACTTCATTTGTCGCTTGTACGATTCTCAAATTAGCTACAATCTTGGACAAAGCTCGTTGGGACACCCCGCTCCCCTTCAGAATGTTGACCACAGTTACCCTGTTCATGGCATACAATCACTCTTTCTGCGCCGAACATTGGAAGGGGAGCGGGGTGTTCATGCAAACCTGGGAACTGAGAATCAAGATTATGACAAAGTGTCCCAACAGTTTTGTCCAAGATTGTAGCTGTTTGTTCGTATAATCCACCGCAGTTAGCTTAACTTGTGAGCAGAAGAACAAAACATATCTAGTCTGGATAGCGGGTTTAGTCCAGGACGAATGAGGGTGAGGTTCGGAAATTTCCATCAAAATCATGAACAATGGAATTTCTGATGCTCAGGTTAGGATTAAGATCAGGGTTAAGGTAAAAAAAAAATGAAATTTTCCCCCATTGGTCCGGGGAAAAAACTATGCTCCAGGATACACGCCAAGAGTGAAAGCTCTTCCTTGAAATGGAAACCGGAAACCTGTTCAAGTTCCCATGGTAACCGTCCCAAATATTAAATATTAAGCTAAGCTAGTAATAATTACTGATTTTTGGTAGGCCTTACCCTGGTTTCATTTGCCACAACTTTCTTCCTCAGAAGATATTCTTTCCGCAGATTTTTGACGGTTCTCTTCAAAATTCTCAAAACTTCTGAAATCCTTTTATTCGTGTACCCCAAGTTAATGAGTTCATTTCGGATCTGTACGGCATCATTTTTTGTCGATCTAGGCTACAGAGTCGCGCCCTTAACAGTCAAATTTCGTGGCAGTTATTCTATTATTACGTCATTGCTGGACTGCGCCAAAACATTAAGTGGATGTGAGAATAGATAGACATATAGGTTTTTGTCAAAACCTATTTAGACAACTTAAGTTTAGACAACAAGAAAAATTTTAACGACGAAAAAAGGTTAGGCAACGAGAGTTTAGACTACAGAATAAGTTTAGACAAGTTAACATTAGACAACGACAAAGTAAGTGTAGGCAAAAACATAAGTTTTAAACAGCAACATATGCGTGCCCCTTCCATACTGCTTACGTATTGAAAACTTTTCATTAGGTACAGAAATTGATGAATATTCATATTTGGGTACCACTGGCTCAAAATCATCGAGATCAAAAGATACAAGTCTCTTGAGGGCAAATCCGCTCGTAGCGTGTTGGTCCATTTGCGTAGTACAGAGTGTAATGTAGAGAGCAAGGAGTGTGCGAAATTGTTCCTGGCAAACCCCGCTAATTCACTTCGTGTTGGTCGATATTGGATAGCACAGTGTATAACGGCATTAAAATGACTTGGTGTAGAAATTAAGCGAGTAGTGTGATAAATTGTTGTGCGTGCAGCGTTTCAGTCGGAGAGAGGGCGTCATTAGAAAAGGAACAGTGAAAGAGGATTGAAGAACCATTGAAATCCTATCAGCTCTAAGACAACATCGCGGGAGACTTGGGATAAGTTTACTTTTATTACTACATTATTTTGTTTTTCCCCGTTCGTTAAATGTAATAAGGTAATCAATAATGAGATCTAAGTAAACTGTTTCTGCTAACGTTACTCCTTGCTAACATCTCCTGCGTTTGCGTAACATGTATCTTTAGCGTGCATGTGTTCTGTATCTGCTGAAACAACCACAACAACAAAAAACACTTCGTTAAGTGTTTTTGACATGTCCTCCAGAAAAAAAAATGTATTTGTTATTGTTACTTTGTTGATGGATTTTAGTAGTCGGTTATGTTCTAATTTCCTTTTGGAGAATTTGCTCCCTTGAAATTTGGACAGACTTGTTCTGTCTTTAAAGTCTCTCCTTGTTTTACATCTGACAAAAAACCATATTCTTGCAGATTACATGGTCCAGTGACCGCCTATACCTCTAAGGGATCCTGAACTCCAAGTCATTTGTCGGGCTGTGAAGACCTGGTAGAAATTCCAAGCACATTTTGTTTGCGGTTCTCTATTGTTGAAAGTCGGCCAAGTCGTGAAGCTATCGGCTAAGCCATGACGTCCACTTTCAAGGGGTAGATTTTTCTAATACATTCTGCTTTCGCCCGGTAGATTTTACAACCTAAGGCGGCGTCGAGTTCTTTTCAAAATATTCAAAAATGTAAATATTATCAACCCAAAATAGCTTTTGGTGTTTCTTCATGGCTTATAAAATATTGTTTTACGTTATCCAAAGCCGGAAAATTTGATGAAGCTACTCTTTTATGGTCCCTAAATTCCCATACACGACCAGAAATTGTTGTCGTATTGCCAGCATCGTCAGTTGTTGTATGCTCTAGTTCAAAGCACATCAAAGATGGACTACCCGTTTGCAAGACCTGTGAGTCGCTGTTTCGTTGTTTATCCGTATTTATTCTATCCTTGAGTACTTTATTATAAAAATAAGGAAAGAAGAGAAAGCATCAAAGTCAGTTTGAATCGTATTCAATAGCTAAAGTGCTGTCAAAAAGACAAATGAATCAGTCATAAAGGAAGGACGCGCAATGGGTTAGTTAGTCTAGATTAAAAACATGCCGCCAAGAAAATAAAATAATGTTAATTTAAAATTATTAATTATAACATATTTACGTGCGAAATACATAAGTTTGATACGACTTTAAATGTAGGCCTAATAAAATGCCACTGTTGATCAAAACACTATACTTTTTGCTGCATGTCCTCAGTGCATTTTGATCTTTTTTTTTTACAGTCATCACCCACCAATCGCATTAGATTGGCATTTGTAATAACCGAGATGGCATTTGTAATAACCGAGATGGTCTTTTATAATGGTGGCACAACTTCAAAGCCCGGAATTTCAATTCCACTACGTTCTCCACGATGGAAAGTGTATTGTGGATACGTACACCTTTAACAGAAGTGCCAAGTGGAGAGAATACGTTAGACAATGTGATCGTTTTTAGCCTAGACAGGTTTTTTTTTTTTTTTTTTTTTTTTTTTTATCATACCGTAATCAAAGATACTGGCAGGAGACACTCGCAACCATCCGAAGAAGGGGAGAAAAGTAATTTTACAGTCTTGCACAAGTAATGAAAATAACCTTTCTGGTTTCTATTTTTCACGTTTTAGATTTTTGATAAAACTTTCACTTTCTAATTCTCTTGTATCTGTACAACTGTTTGGGAAAGGGGTTTAAATATATGGCACTGCAGATTCATAGTATCATTTAAGCAAAAGATTTTCCAATTGCTAGTTCAGATATTTCTAACAGAATTGCTTTAACAAATTTAGAAAAGGCAAACTCCAAGTGGCGTAAAGAACGTTCAAGAGAAAACCTGGACAATAGTTTATTGCAGGGCCGTCGCGACCGGGGGTGTGGGTGTCTCACCCCCAAAGGTCGTCAGAGCGACAGTAGTCGGAAAATCTTAAATACCAGTTGGAATTTCTTATTCCTCAGTCTAGCATATTTTTTCCTTCTGAGCCTGTGTCAATTTTGTATCTTTGTATATGAATAATACCAAAATTATTTTCTTCACGTAAAATCGAATTGTAACTGTCCTTTGACATCTTAGTTAATGAAGAATTTTGGCGCGCTCCGTGCGCATGCGTCAAGGTTTGTGCTTCATCTCATTACCATTATTAAGATTCTTATAAATGGAACTATTCCGATCACAGAGCTTTCCGAAAAACAGAGATACATCTCAAAACATCTATAGGGCTTCCCTTCAATATGGGATCTTTCAATCTACTTTGTAGTATACGTACATGTGGAAGGTTGAAAGTAAGTATTTGACGCTATACATTTTCAAAAAAAAAAAAAAAAATCCGAGCGCTTCTCACGCAGCCATTATCGGAATAGATGGTGATTGTTAAAACACTAACGACCAAAAAGCATTCTCAAATGGGCTTTTTAGTCGTTCATTCCTTTTGCTATACCTATCGGATTGGAAGCCAATCGTCTGGAGTTTTCATTCAAAATTATTAAAAATCCTATAGATGAAAAGTGCTTGGCGTCATACTTTATATTATAATTTGGATGACAGGTAACTTGCATTATGTCTTTTCCCAATTTTATATAATTGAGCCAAAGCTTCCAGGTATCTGCCAGCCTTAGATACACTTTAATAGTGCGCAATGAAGGAAAGGAAAATCTTCGTAGTAGACCAAAAATGTTCCAGTTGATTCCATGCACGTATTTTTGAGAAAAAAATGTTCAAATAAAAGACACTAAAGAAGCAAAAAAAAAAAAAAAGCGGGGAGTCTTCAAGAGGTTTGTTGTAAATTTTTTTTCTCTAAGACAACTTACTCTTTTCTTCCACCTAGTAACCACAAATTAGAATTCAATATAAAGTATCGACATTTTCCAGCCAAATAAGAGCAGCTCAAAAAATACCGCTCCACGCCAACTGATGTTGGCGCTCCGTTTAGAAACAAGTATAAACATTTTTTATAGTTTTTTTTATTTTTTTTATTTTTTTTTTATTGATTGAAAAATTGCAGACTTGATATCCATATTTCAAGGCTGGGTACATGTAGCTTAAAACACTCGGGAGTGCCGTTTCCCGCCATCTGAGGGGTTTGTAAAGCCAAAAAATGGCAAAAAGATAGCACCGTTTTTCATCTAAGCAACCTTACATTAACGTCAATTTCTAAGAGGGGAGGGGGCATCCCTCCCCTTAGACCCCTCCCCCAGGACGGCACCTTTATGTGGTGACAAAAGAAAGATCCCTACTGATGTAGACAAAAAACGCAGGGTGCATGAAAAGTGCACTATACACGCTGCCGCTCAGTTGAAAAAAAAACATCCAGTCAGTGGGAATTTGGGATATTCACACCCCCCCCCCCCAAACATATCACCCAAGCTACGGCGATGAGTTACAGGAGTACAGGACAATGCAGTTTAACCTTCACTCACCTTGGTGTTTATGACGGAAATAGCAGCACATTATCACCACTACCTCGATCAAAATGAGAATGAGAGCCAGCACGACACACACTATTAGAATTAGCGAATCGTTTTCTGTTGTGGCAACTAGACTGATATTTTCGTCGGCAGAATTGTCAGCAGTTTCAGAGAAATTGCACGGTCCTGTGCAAAGAAAAAAATGGAAGTTTTGTCTTAAGTTAAGTCCGTGTTAAGTCATCTTTTTAAATGCAGTGATTATGTTATAAGGTAATCGTGCTACAGTTGCTGAGAAGCGCACATCTAGCTCAGACGCTTTGTAGAAGAGGCTGAGCAGAAGGCCTCTCGTTAAATGGTTGGTGGTGGGGAAGTGTGCCTATTCTCCCCCTCCCAACAGTTAAACGACGAAAATCTCTTGAGTGCTCCCTCTGTAAACATGTTAGAAATTTGCAGGCATTCTCCTTAAATTCGTACAGTATTTCGCCCCAAATTGTTATTAAGAACCAGCGTTCGAAATAGCCTGTATCGCATGGTAAAATGCGACACATTTTCAAACACATGCGATGTACTTCCCGAAATGCATAGTGTAAGAATGCGATGTAGTGTGTTTGCCAAATTATAAAAAAAAATGAAGTAGAATGAAACATTGCTACACCAAAATGAAAAATTGCTCGGAGAATAATTTTTGTGTAGCACTTTTTGCTACACCAAAATATTTCACCAATTCAAACGCTGTTAAGAACTCGAAAATATTCAAAATATAAAAAAAAAAATTCCCGGAGGGGAAGGAGATACCCTTTACACCCCTCCCCGGGATAGTCGTCCGAAACGGCATTTATCCTCTCCCCTGGGAGGACGAGCAGGTACCATAGAGTGCTTGGCTTTGCAGATCACACTTTATAGTTCTTGCTTCGGCCTTTTGTCACTGCAGTACCACGTTTTCTTGTTTCGTTTGGCGCCGCACGGTGTACGATATAGACATTCAAGACAGGTCGGGTGTGTTTAGACTGTATACAAACACGATATCCTACCTTCTGGCATACTCTTGGTTTATCACGTAACTAGGTTGCCGTATCTAGACCTACGCCTAGTCTTGAAGCATCATCGATTGCAGCAACTCACTGTTAGCCCACACTTCAATGGATGCAGCACTTTAAACTGTCGAAAACAGGTTTGGGGGCTAAGCTTAACTAATACAGTGTAATTACGGGCAGTCGTCTGCATAACGGTAGGCTTATCTCTACCTCAGCAATAATATAACAAGCAGAACCGAACTGACTTTATTTTCAAATTTAATTCAATTTCAAAGCAGTGGGTAGCTATTAAACTTTGCAAACTTGCGAATTCGATGATGTCTTAGGTCATTAATCAAGTGGACGAAGATCCCATGGATTTAAATTTGTTTTTACGCATTATTTTTATATGCGTATTTTATTAAAGCTTAAAACCACATGTTATTTAGAGAGGAACAGATGTATTTTCAAATGGTAGGCTACACTTGAAATGCTAAAGAACGACGTGAAATTCTAAATGACCTTCAAACACTCTTTTGCCATCATTTTGCTAATCATTAGAAATGTTGAGAGTATGGGGGAGATGAGATTTGCGTCTCATGGATTACCTGCTTTTTTCTCTTTTCTTGACCTAATGTTTGCTTGAAAATGTGAGCAAGGTTTAACTCATGATTGAATATTCAAGGCAACCGTTTCATAGAAAAACCGTTTATGCTTTATTCATAGAAGGGTAAACAGTTGGATACATGTTTACTTTCATTGTAAAGATATGCACCTTACAAGTTATCTAAAACGCACAGATGATGTTATATATAAACTTGCCTGTAAATTAAATCTATGTAATATTCCTTCATCATTACACTAGCCCAAAATGTGATTTTGACATTATTACTGCATAATGAATTCCAAAGTTTGCTACTTACAAGAGCATAAACAAAGGCGAGATATTATCTAAAATGTTTTAGTTGGAAAAAAAAAAGGTATACATAGAACTTTGTAAGATCACTTCGTTCAAATAAATTAACCAGGATTACCCAAACGGGTATCTAGTATTTCGAGCTCTTTGGTGCAAGAGCTAAACGAATAATTTTGTCACATTTCAAGCAGCAAAACGTAAACGTTGATGGAATTTAGGGAGACTTTCAGGCCTTTTACAATAAAGAGCTTTGTGCAAAAATGATGCAACCGTCATGCGAATGTGCTTAATGCCATACCTTATCAGTGAGCAACATTTTCTTCACCTCGTATTGTTTTCTGATATTATTTAGAGCTGCAGGCAGTTATGTAACTATAGCTTAATGGTGATTTTTGGTGGAAAGGACAAGAATTTTGTTAATGTAGACAGGTACTAAAGATCCAACGTACGTTTCCGTAGGTGTGGATATTACGTAAATTAGATGCATATGAGAAAGCCATGAACGCACATACAGCCTTTTTTGAGCAGATTAAACGATTGCAATCATTAACTAATAGAATGATTTGTAAATGCTTAAAATTAAGGTAAAGTGTGAGCAGGTATTTTAATCATACGTTTAAGTGACTTCCTTGAGCGTGGGGGTGAGATTTTTTTCCATAAATTTTGATATAAAATCTTTATAAATACGATCGTAACATAATATATAAATGTACCCAGAAGTTGCACATATTCTGCATGAAAAGGGAGCTACAGTCTTTCTACTTCCATCTATTGTAAGAAGGCAAATTATAAGAAGTACGACTATTTTTTAAGCAGGCACGTTGCCACGGGAGTACGGACGCACGTCCACCCCCTCAAGTTTTTATTTCAATAGAAAGTATTGCACAAAAGGAGAAAAAACTATTACGGGGTCAGCCTTTATGTAATAAAATTATAAGAAGAAAAAATGGAAGACCTCGCAATATTTTGCATCTAGAGTCCTTGAAATAGGCAAAAATTTTCAGAGGGGACGAGAACCCCCTCCTTTTATACCCCTCCCCAGGTCAGCAAAACTCCAACATCGATGTGCCCCCCTACAATAGTCATTCTGGCTAAGAGCCTATTTTTATATTAAATCTGATAGTGAAAGATGAAAACTCATTCACTTACTGCTGTTTATTTCAACTGTCGAGACCGTTGACTACAAAACTTGTTCAGCACCCTCCGCCATGCAGTGAAGAATTACTTTGGCCCCACATGGCTTGATCACTATGTAATCTAATGGGACGTAAATATCCCAAGATTCAGCAGATTTGTTTTCCATTTCAACTGGCTGACGTTCTAAAAAGCCAACTCCATTTTGAAGTGTTGCCTTCCAGCTCAAATGTATCAAGGGCCTAACCCCTTCCACTTTGCAAGTAAGAGTTCCTGATCCAACGGAATTATTGAAATAACACTTGGTACAGGGTGTGCAATCACTTATAATCGGGCAAGAAGAGTAAGGTGAAACTAAAATAAAGCACAAAAGAAATCAATAACGTTTCTATGCAGATACCAAAATACGATGGTTGAATTTCTTGAATAGAGGGTCACAATTATCTGATAATCGTCATGCAGTAGAGTTTATGTTGCAGATTCGACGCCTCATTTTTGGGATTCTCTTCAATTCCGTCTTCACTCTTTTCAAATAGAACTTAATCTAGACTACTAGACTACATGGTTCACAGGGAGTGTGTGTATTTTAATGTAAAAAGTGGCCACGTAATGGATTTTGACGGAGACAACACAAGATTGGATACATGGCTCACATTAACTACTTGCATTTACAATTAAAAAATAATAATCTTACTAAAGCCTATTCCTCTGAACGATGAGAAACGGTTAAGAGCCTCTAAAGTCATATACTTTATGCCTAAACACTATTAAAATAGTCAAAGAGTGACACTCATGCCATTGTTTTCCTATTGTCTACTCGAAACTACTACATAATTGTGGCTCGGAGTTGCACTACACTGCTATATCAATCGATAAACATTTTCCAGCTTAAAACTTTAAAGCCAGTTATTGAACCGAACGCAGTTTTTACATTTATCTGGAATATGTGCAAATGCGTTATTGTTAAATTTTTACAGTAGTTGTGTGAGGGCAGTGGTAATGTTATTCTTTGATTTTCCTATAAGGGCATTTCACCACCAGTTAATGCATTGGTGAAGTTTGATTGCTTTAGATCGTCATATCATTCACTGCGGTGTTTGTAAAGTGACTACCTCTTTCTTCAAACATTCGTTACTTGCAATCATTGAGCTTACAACAAATCGGTAGTCTCATACATGTAATGGGCAGAGGTAACGTTTATATCCTGGTAAAGAATTAATACATGAACTGATTAGTCGAAACAAAAGGTGTCCCAAACTGCTTAAAAGTTTTAACTCATTTTCATGAAAACTTGTGGCTTCTTCTCTTTTCTTTACTACCTAGGTGAAATTGTCGTGTTATTATAAGACTTACTTGTTATGCTTAGAATCACCTCATCTTCTTCTGATGTACCATCTGAATCAAACGTTAACAGGGTATAAAGAGATTCGTGTGATAGTCCAGCATTCCAAATTTTTAAACTGCCAGACAGATCAATATCATAACTATCCCTATATCGTTGAGAGGTGCTGACACTTCCGTTTTCTAGTTTTCCGACAAGATCTTGCGCCTTTGCTTTGCCCTTATACCAATATAAATCAACATTGCTCTCATTAGTTGTGCACGTAATATTAAGATCTGCACCTTTCTCAACTGAAACTCTATTTGGGCATGTTGTAACAGAAACTGTGGGATGAAAAAGTAAACCCGATGGTAATGTTAAAATATTAATTGATGGTAATGTTAAAATATTAATTGATGTTGAATCAATATTACTGGAGAAGGAATATTTCACAAAGATTTTTATCATGTATAAGGTATCACTTACACGTAGAAGAAACGCACGACACAAGAAGAACGAACGTCAACGAGATGATCGACCCTGACGACTGAAATAAAGCCATCATCCGCTTGACACCTTAAGAGTATTTTCTTGTTAAGAAATCAGAGACATAAAACTCATATTACGACCATGTTGTTTAATGAAATATTTTACATAAGCATTAGTAATAAACTATTTCTGCGATACCTAGCACCACGCAAGTAAGATACACGGGACATGGGTGTTTGTACGGAGCAGAACAAATTTTAACTTTGGACATCTCAATACATAAAGTGACGAAGGTGAAAGAAATTGTCTTTGGGGGCTCATTTGAGATTATGTCCAAATTGCTAAATATTACAAGGGCACCAATAAGCCCCCCCCCCCCAGCCGCTTGTAACCTAAGGAATTCCCTTTCCCGTCAAACATGCTTTGCCCAAGCCACTGGAGGTACTCCGTAGAATGCGAACAAGCCCTGCATCTGTGGTAAATGTCCAGCCTCCTGACATGCTGATCTTTGGGTCTATGTTTGTGTTTGAAACACAATTTCTTGCAGTTGACACATCGCCTGTTGCTTTGCCTAAATCTTGTCCATACGTTAATATTTCGGTTATGCCTCGGTCTCTTATAGATTGATTAAATACCACAACATTTCTTTTACCAATGTGGTAAATGATCATTGGTACTTTGTACTTTTTAGTTTCACCATAGCTATAAGCGTTTCCTAAATTTTGTATCTTATGTATTCCTCTTGCCTGAGGCTGATACAACTTTGCTGCGTCGATCGCCACCACTGTCAAGTGCCATACAGCACTCTCTCCATTAACTCTCTCTGCTTTGTGATGTGGTTGGTAAAAAGCTAGCAATCTAAAGTAAAGCAATGCGCTAGTAACTTTGCACTATTTCCATTTTCTGGAAGAAAAGGATGTAGAGGTATATGCCATCAATTGATGGAGTCAAAAGTGACTATAATAAAAGATAAATGATCATACCATTTGCTGAATACGTAAATTGACAGTTTTTGGATAGAAATTGAACCGCTTAATGCACTACATTTCAGTCTCAAAACAAAATTAGTTTGGAATGAAGGTCAACACTTGAGGACGTTTGATCCCTAGTGACATCTTATCATGTGATTCACACAGACAATAAAATATCTGAAAGAAACTTTCTCTCCTAATATCAAGGTGAGCTTCTTTTTCTCTAGAATCATAGATAAAATATTACCTTAATTTTAATTTGCCATTCCCCTCTCTTCATTTGGTGATTTTCCTTGCACTGCTTATGTCGCCATGACTTTTGTAAGATTTTGGTTTTCTAAATGTTACGTACTGTTCATACAAATGATAAAGTTATCATTATGGCAAAGGATTCTATTTGTAACATAATGATGCCTAAGAAAAACATGTCTTCTTACAAACACGGTCAGTAATTCCCTTACAAAAATTCCCAACATATTTCCTACAGGAAATCAGTATGTGGGATTTGTGTAGGATTTTGGGCATGTTCCTGTAGGAATCGGTTTTCCTGTAGGGAATGGTTCCCACAGAGGAAATTTCTTTCCTACGTAGGAAATCGCTCCCCAGATGGGACTCTTTCATTTTTTGAGGGGGGCTTTTTCATCATCATCTATTAATGGCCATGAGCATGCACTGACTGTTGGGGACCTGCGCATATACGGGGCCATAGCTATGTAAGTTCAAGGCACTAAGAGAGGTCACATCATCCGTTGAGGAAGTAAGTGGTATGCTTAAATAATTCCAAAGTAGAAGATACAGGATGACAAATGCATGTCTGCATGATTAATTGCTGATTGTTTTTAGTTTTTATGTTGCTTCTTTTAAAAATGGCTGTAACAGCCCTATAACTAACATCCACTTTGCTGAGAAAAGATGAACTTGTTCCTCTCTTCAAGTCTTGTAGGCTTTTCGCTAACACATTCAGACAAATGCATGTATTCACTTGTTACTGCAGTTTAAAATTACTACGTAACCTGACAATGTTTTAACATGCATGGTTCAATTCAAATCTAACCAACAAAAAATATAGTCCAAGGAAAATTAAAGCTACAAGTAGGTTACTCCAGTCAAAATTTCGGATTCTGTCTGTTAAGAATATATCCCAAAGAAATAAAATGATAGAGAATCAAATGGTTCCATGACACATTTTGAATACTCTACTGTCTGCACAGCCCGGATGAGCTGTTTAATACCAATGTTTTCCCCAGATTATTAACATTGAGTGTCCAATGCACAACCTTCCTTCACTACAACTACAGAGTAACCTACACTGTACTGCTACTTCCATTGAGTCTGTTTCTACACTGATGCCATATAACACACTGCTTAAGTACACACGTACTACAAGTCCAATCCAGGACTCACACATCATACTGCACCTACAGAGGAAGCATTTCAAAAGTCTTTTATTGTGACAAAATAGGCTTTACTGACCAGTCACAATAGACTTCCCTTCATTCATCAGCTGTATGGAGTAGATGACAGTATGGGAATACACTCTTAATTCCTCACAATTAGTGAGACTTTCCTATGTAGGAAAGCAGCAAGTTCCCACGTAGCAAAATTGAAATTCCTGTACAATTCCTACGTGAAATGACAAATTCCTACAAGAATTGGTCTTCCCTATGTAGGGAATAGCAAATTCCTTCATAGGAAAATTGAAATTTCTACAGGAATTTAATAATTCGTACTGGGAAATGACTTACTTCCTACAGGAAATGAACATTTCCTACAGGATATCTACAGGAATTGTACTGGGAATTTTTGTAGGGTTTACCACCAGAAGTTAACACGATCGTGAAAAGAATAAACTGATCAACATCAAGCGATTGAAACATTAACAGGTGACTATACAGATCATTCCCGCGTTCTTTTTTTATTAGAATAAAACCGCTATCATTGAACGACCGGACTGCGTTGTTGGGAAATGGTTATCTGAATCGTAGAGAAATGAACATGCAAGGCTAATCTTCAGGTTTAAGCTTACGTGAGTCTTTATTGGTGTTATGCAATTGCCTCATTGAAAGCCAAAATAGGTACGCCCATTATTTATGAGTCAAGATTTTGGCTATTGATAGAAGTTGACTTTATTTCAGCCAGGTGGGGGTTGTTTTTTGCGTATTACGTTTTGTTGTTGTTAGTCACCTGTAAGGTAACTATGGCTTCAACAGTTTGAATAGTGGATTTAAATACATTGCACCCAAGACACAGTTTTGCTGATAAACTGCATATACATTGACTGCAAAAATACTTCTTAACGAGATGTTAATGTGAGTATTTGAATTATGGATTTAAACGAAGGAAGTAACCGATTATAGAGAACCACATGAGTCCTGAGACACCAGAAACGCATCATATCATTAAGTTGTATACTTATAATGTCTCGCAGCTTTGCTATAATAACATAATTATACTTGTCGTGGCTTCTGCCTATTTTAGGGAGATAGCTCTCACTCATATAACCTGTTTTTTTCTTTTTTGAATTGGAAATCCTTTACAGTACAGACCTTTATTGTTTTTACTCTGATGGCCTTTGAGCAAAGGCTGAAGATGTGCACTGTCAGTTTGCCCTTTTGTATGGTTTACATTAGTTACAGGCATCCATGACACAGTAAACAGTTTTGCTGATAAACTGCATATACATTGACTGCAAAATACTCCTGAACGTAATGTTAATGTCAGTATTTGAATTATGGATTTAAACGAAGGAAGTAACTGATTATAGGGAACCACATGAGTCATGAGACACCAGAAACGCATCATATCACTAAGTAGTACACTTATAATGGCTCACAGCTTTACTATAAAAACAGAATTATACTTGTCGTGGCTTCTGCCTATTTTAGAGAGATAGCTCTCACTCGTATAACCTGTTTTTTTTTTCTATTTTGAATTGGAAATCATTTACAGTACAGACCTATTATTGTTTTTACTCTGATGGCCTTTGAGCAAAGGCTGAAGATGTGCACTGTCAGTTTGCCCTTTTGTATGGTTTACATTAGTCTCAGGTATACAAAAATAGAATTGACCATACTATGGAATTAAACTACACCAGTTTCGATTAGCATTAGCCCGGCTGACACGCACTGTTCACCTTGGCAACTGTAAAAGTGCTTCCTGTATGGCAATACCCAACATTCATATCTTCTTGCATGGTTGACCCTGCACGACCTCTATATTTCCAAACGTACATACAGCAACAGTAACGTGTCGAGTCATATCTTCCATTGTGGAGTTGGATGCCTGTCTGATCTGTTGAAATACTGCTTCAACGTATAAATGCTGCATGTAATTGCTTGTAGAATGTACGTGTATTATGTGTAGCTTGCAAGCTCTTTATAGCGACGTGCGTATCCCCAAATTGTATTTGAAGAAGAGAAAGATGAACTTAAACTATTGTTTGTCGGCCCGTAGATGTAAATGAAATGTTTTAAGAAACTTCCTCTTTACATTATTCGATTCCCCATAAAGTGGCTACTGGCCTGTCGTTTCTGTGAGTTTGTGCAATAAAGTGCACCAGATCAATCTGAGAGGCACTTGTTATTGCTGTAATAAAAAGGCTGCTAAATTTGTAGATAATTTGCTAGGCCTATCCATTTCTTTCTCTTGTTTTGAATGTTACAACTGCTTTGTTTCATCTCTCTCATGTTGCCAACCTTGTTAAAAGCCCTGTTTAAGAGAGAGAGAAAGACGACCTAAATACGATGGTTCAAAACGCTTTGCTAGCTGTGAATTGAAAGGGCATTCACATCCAGAACAGCAGGCTATTTTGAACTGTATCATAGTTCAACCTTGAAGTAACGAGACCACCCATCTCTGTCTGATAAAGCGTATAACATGTACAAATCTGTAGTTATTACCTTCTTTTTTGTGTTATATTTAATGCCAAACGGCTAGGAAATTCACTTAATATTGAAGATTTTCAAAATGATCCAGACGAAGATGACACGTGTCTTTCGTTACCACTTTGATAGACAGATAATTATTATTGGCTAATTTATTATTCAATTACGGAATTCTCCCTATACATGATATTGACGAACGAGTATTTACCATTCTAATTTTTATGCACGTACCGCATAAAAAGAAAATAGCGTCAAAACATGCTCAATTTAAAAATTTCTTAAGACCCCGTTAGTGCCTTCAGTGTTCGGTTTGCTTTACACTCACATAGAGAGCAATGGCTTATAAAACCGTGCCTTGTAGTTGTTAAATTATTCCCAGAAGAAAAAGATTAAGGCTCCTTTCATTTCCCGAGAAACCCCACTTTATCACGGGGGATGCCTTACTTTTTTTTTATTGAAAACACAATAAAATATAAAGGGTCAGCTAATAAGGATTGCAACCATGTCAGATACAAAAGAGTCCATAAATAGGATACTGCAATCCAGAGATTTGAATCCAAGACCAAGACTTTAGTGCGAAAAGAAGTTAAAATACGAAAAACTATAAAAACAAAAACCCATTGAACTTTTATCTTTAAGTGTAGTATATCAGAGCACCAGCATGTTATTGCAAGGTTCACTTGATTACCCTACAAATTTCTCCCCCAAGCGAAAACAAGCTAAATATGTTAAAACTCCCTATAATACACGTTCACTCCCCGCGTTCATTAGTTACGGGTAATGTTTTCTGGGAGCAAAGCAAGAAATGGTGTAGGCTGCTAAAACAAGGCAAAACCTGCTGCTTAACAAAATGTAAAGAACGTCAACAGACGTATCAAAAACTAAGATATGGAGGAGTATCTACCCAACGATTTGTCGCTTCTGGGACGAATTACTATTTTGTCCTTACAACTTTCCCATTTGGAAGAACCTAAATAACTGTTACTCGTGCATGTAGCGTATACAACAATAATGGTCTCAGAATATGAAATTCGCAACTAGCCAAAGAACCCAATCTAAATTGCTGTAATTTCAATTAATGTTAAGATGTTCACATTACAAACCGATTAAGCAATCAAGTATGAAAGGTTATGATACTAGGTAACTGCAACCGCAATGAACGAAATCGCTTAGGTACATCGAGAGTCATACAAGTAGGCCTATCCACATTCAAACATGTCTAAGATGAATACAGCATTACCTACTTCACACTGCGAACCTGCATAAGTGAAAGTACTATACTTCCCACGGTATAATTGCTACGACGTTTTAGGAGAAAATTATGTAAAGAGCTAGAGAAGATCTTTGTAGACAATATCAAAGCATAACAACACTAGACAGCACCCTTGTTCAAACACTTTGTGAAAACTTACCACTCTTTAAAAGATGAATGCATGTGAAGGAAGTTGATTTACTTGCAGATCACCATAAAGCAAGATGGAGGCACTTTAAAACCCACTCACTCTTTGTGCGAGAGTAATTGCGATACGAGGGGATTCCCGAATTCTGTGACGTCATAGCATATGTTACAAAATGATTACGGCAGAACAGAGGCCAAGACTATGTTATTCAGAGGTCAAGTTGAAATTCGAGGTGGCATATTGGTTGTATCTAACATTTTGAAAGGAAAAAAAAATCAACGAAAAAATTAAACCTTGGTGTGCGTGCTTAAAAGCATTTGCAAACGTCGTGAACAATTCGACGTGTGCAACACGATTTTGCCTGTTGATAAATAACTACATTGTCTTTCCTTTGATTAAAGTGAAAGGAAAAACCTTAAGGCGGTGCTCAAAAAGGGATGGGTTAGGGCAATTGACCAAAAGAGGGGAACGTTCAGTGGCCTTCCCCCATCGATTTCTGAAAAAAAATCTTCAAATTTTGGGAAATGATCCCAAAAGGCGTTTGAGCTGTAGACTGCTGTAAGAGGTAGAGTGTGGTGTGTTTTCGAATGAGTTATGGATCTATTGTAATCAATTCCTGTCAAAAATAGTGGTCCTAAAATTATCAGAATTTTCACAAATCCTAAACAATCAAAATGCTTGGGTGTTTTGCACGCTTCAAACCTTATCCCAATATTGTTCTTATAATCATTAACTTCCGAAAGCAACTATCGGAGAAGCTCAGCAGCAGAAGTTTAGAGCTGTTGAGGAATTCCCAGGTAAAACCTGGCTTTTTGATTGGCATCTCGGATTTTTTTTTTGGGGGGGGGATTGAAAGTGTCTCAATGCAAAACAAGAATGAATGCTTTGTCATGGGAATCTTAATGAAAAATGTATGCCCGATTTGCGCGCATTTGTCACGGTTTGCAATCCATCCCACGTCCATTGTTAAGGTAAAAATACATGGGCGTATTCTGATCACAACACTTCTCCGAAAAACTGGGATACGTCTCCAACCTCTGTAGGGCCTCTCGTTGATATTGATTCCTTCAATCTAATTCAAAGCATGATGTGGACGGTTAAAGGTACGTATTTGCTTTTTTTTTTTCCTTTTCCAACCTCTGTAGGGGCCTCGCGTCAATATTGTATCCTTTTATCTAATTCAAAGCATGATGTGGCCTGTTAAAGGTACGTATTTGCTGTTTTTCCTTTTCGAATTTTTTTACCTAGCGCAGCCATTGGCGTTATGGATGTTGGTTGTTAATACACTTACCATTATAAGTATAAATTTTGAAACACGTATGTTACTTCTAAACTATTTTGCTATACGTATGATTTCGGTCTTTGTCACAACTCGGCCTGGGGTCGCCATAATTTGATTAAGAGTATAGGCAAGAAAAAGGACGCACGATGACTGATATCCGATTCTGGTGCGTATATTTAGAGTGTGGTACAACGAAACAAAGGACTTGGAAGAAGGAAAGAAAGAAAGAACCAGATTATGCCTCGGCGCGTAACCTGGTTCTTTCTACAAGATTTTTGTAGCCCTCAGCGGCTGAATAAAGTCCTCGGTGACTGCATTCTTACTAAAAATGATGTGGTATTGGAACCTCGGCGCGCCTATCGAGACAACGATCCTCGTTCCCTTCGAGTCCTGTGTTATTTTTCCCTCAACAAATCGTTAACAGTCCCCAACGCCAAAGGCCTTCCGCTTGGATGCCTTTGGTAAGTGCGTAAACGCGGCTTTTACGTTGTCAGCTGTTGGATATGCAAATGAGCGTCCATCACGTGTTTTGGACTCGAATAAACAGGCTTGAGGAAATTTCAAATATTTTACACCTGTCCGTGACAGTCTTATTTTACCTCCCTACGCCTATACTCACTCTCCCTCCAATCCCCATGCTCCCCCATTTGCTGTTAATCCTCCCATACAGCTCGAATCCGAATTGGTAGGCACAACACAGGAAAATGGGATTGGTCTGCTTGACTGCTTTGTTTATTTCGTTAACATCTACATATAAATGTTTGCCAACATAAACGCCGGAATGTGGTGCCCTGCCTTTGTAAAGCAGGAAAACATTAGGGACAGTCACATTATTGCGGGCAGGCACTGCGTCCAACTTGCGGTTGCCAATTTTTGCTGCCCGCAGCTCCCCGCAAACGGCACTGACCTAGCAGTGTCTCGCACGGACCTTGCCCGTTGGTGCACACGGAAGCTGATCAGTTGCCCACAGCCAAGTTTTGAACATGGTCAACACTTGGTCCGGGTAAACTGGGTGAGTTTGTCCACAGAGGGCCACGCAGAACACCAGCAGGAGGCCAGCAGCGGCCGCATGTCACAGGTAGTTAACACGCTTGAAGAAGGTAGGTTGGCCGTGGACCTGCATATGCGGGCATTGAACGTGCGTTTTGCTGGCAAGAAATGGTGTTGGTACTGCCAGCCTACGTGTAGCCTGTCCTTTCTACGGGCATGGGGCGAGGTATACGAGTAAGTGAGGGCACGTTGAGGGTCAGTCACTGCCTTCCTGCTGGTTATCTGAGGGCTGGCTGCGGGCAAGTTGCTTGCGTTCTGTGACTACCTCTACCATGTAAATAGTCCCCTCAGAGGAATTTGTTCAGTTGTGAGTCTAGTTTTGCAGAGAGAGAGAGAGAGAGATAGAGGGAGAGGGAGAGGGAGAGGGAGAGGGAGAGGGAGAGGGAGAGGGAGAGGGAGGGGGAGGGGGAGGCGGAGGAGCACGGGAGA